>JANAVB010042018.1:4089717-4272824 GCA_029216955.1 Iris pallida | reverse complement strand
TTTTGGCGAGAAAATGTGTCCCATCGAAGTGCATATAGAGAGAGAAACCTTGTCATCCTCGTGAAATTGTACAAAAAGAAACTTGATACATGTTTTGCATCTGATATTACTTATGTGACGAATTTATAGAAGATTATAGTGACGAATTTTTTTTTTGAATTCTCATTTGGCATCTGGTATTACTTATGTAGATGCGATGTTGATATCTTGGTTTGATCATCAAACATTGAGCATGCTGTTATGGTAGACTAATAAGAAAGTAGGAAACATAATGGTCTATTTTATATTGCCTAAATATGGAAGTCAATAAGCACAAACATAGTTGTTGACAGTGAGATGATGTAATAGAAGGCAAACAAAACTTTAATTTGTCAACAATAAAAAAATTGAATCAGCATATTTAGAAGCTTCAAACCCAAAACATATATGTGTGTATTTTTTTTCAAAAATCAGCTCGATGGTTTCATAGTATGTAACTAACATATATTACAATAGTTGAATTGGATTGTAAGACTGAAATAAAAAGGTGAGAGTATCTATTTAAAAAATAAAAAATAAAAAATACGGACGATTTCACCTTTTAATCTCAGTCTTACAATCTAATCGAACGGTTGTAACATAGGTTGATTTCATAATATGAAATCGTCAAACAGTAACTGTGACTGCAAAGAGGGACACAAATTAGTAGATCCATCAGTGCTTGGGTTCTCCAAGAATTGACGAAGACACCCACCAAATTATCAAGCAGAAATGGAGAAGAGAGATCCGGATAGGATGTATATGACACTTTTGGCGAGAAAATGTGTCCATCGAAGTGCATATAGAGATAGAAACCTTGTCATCCTCGTGAATTTGTACAAAAGAAACTTGATACATGTTTTGCTTAGAGCGGAAGATTTATAGTGATGAATTTTTTTGAATTTTCATTTGGCATCTGGTATTACTTAGATGGGATGTTGGTATCTTTGGTTTGATCATCAAACGTTGTCCATGGCTGTTATGGTAGACTAATAAGAAAGAAGGAGAAATAGTGGTCTATTATATGTTGCCTACAGATGAAAGTCAATAAGCACAAACATAGTTGTTGACAGTGAGATGATGTAATATAAAGGCAAACAAAACTTTAATTTTGTTGGAGTGGGTGGGATTTCCAACCTATGTGGAGAATATTCCGGAGTGCGACGAGCGCAGTCTGTGTGTCAGAGAAGCTCGGGGAGGTGGCGAGGCCAGTCGGAGAAGACGAAGAAGCTCGGGAGCAGTCGGGAGGAGCTATTGGAATTCTAGAACTGTTCTGTTGCCAGAACACAGAGTTCTGGCCGAACTCTTGTGTCGGGGCTGAAGCATTTTTCAGGATGATTTAATCACCGTTGGATCGTATCCTACGGTCCATGTTTTGCTACGGATTAGGAGGTTTATACATGGTTATTCCTAACCCTAATCACAACAACACAACATTGAAGAACAAGAGAGAGAAAAGAGGCAAGAGTGCCATTACAACTTTGAGAGAGAAGAAGGAAAATTGAAGGCCATTTTCGAAGGAGGATCGTGTTCGGGTAATATCTACTCGTCGTCCTTGTTCTTCGTAGCTTTGTAATCATTATTCTTGCTTCTAAGTGTTGTGGGATCCGATTTGGACCGGGAGAAGTATGTAGATGGTGTAATCCTTTATTTCATTAGTGAATGCTTCTCAGGGTTGGACTCCGATCGTCCCGTGGTTTTTTCCCGCAAGGATTTTTCACGTCAAAAATTCTATGTGTCTGCGTGGTTGTTTTTGTGTTTTGGTGTGCGTTGTATTGCTCGGTTCTCTCGCAGGTACACTCTAGTTTGGGAAAAGGTTTCCGCGTTTCTTTTCCAACAAAGTGGTATCAGAGCCAGGTTTTGGAATTCAGAAGGGTGTCAGGAGTTGACAGAATACTAGAGAGGAGAGATGGACGCGAAGCCGGTGCACATAATGATCCTGAACGGCCCCAACTATCACTATTGGCGGAGCAAGATGAAAGATTTGATGTTTGTCAAGAAGCTGCATCTGCCCGTATTTGCATCCGAGAAGTCCAGTGATAAATCCGAGGAGGACTGAAAATTCGAGCATATATAGGTGTGCGGATATATCAGGCAGTTCGTTGACGAGAACGTGTACAACCACGTTGCTAATATTGACCACGCGAAGACGTAATGGGATAAGCTGGAATCTTTGTACGTGAAGAAGACCGGGATAAACAAGTTGTTCCTGATCCGGACGATAATGGGTCTGCGGTACAAAGATGGGGCGTCTATCACAGATCACTTGAGTGATTTCCAGGGCTTGGTTGACCAACTATCTTCAATGGGAGTCATGTTCGACGACGAAGTTCAGGGACTATGGCTGCTGTGTACATTGTCAGACTTGTGGGAGACAGTACGAGTATCTATGTTCGCTTTTGCTCCAGAGGGCGTGGTCAGTCTGGAGTTTGCCAAGAGCGGGGTGTTGAATGAAGAGATGCGGAGACGTTCTCAGGGCACTTCATCCACATCCCACCACTCAGAGGCATTAGTTTCAGAAAGCCACGGAAGGGGCAAAAGCAGGGGTCCAGGTAGTGGCAGAGACAAGAGCAGGAGGAAATCTAAGGGTCAGTACGAGGAATCAGAGTGTTACCACTGTGGCAAGAAGGGCCACATCAAGCGGAATTGTTTCGCTTGGAAGAGAGAGAAGAAGGGCGACAAGGGGAAGCAGGACGAGAATACTACAACGGCGGCCTCAATACATGGAGGCGATGTGATCGTCGTAGGTGATGAGGTTATCACAAACCTCACCTGCGATGACAATTCTTGGCTGGTGGACTCAGGGGCTTCAGCGCATGTATCTCACAACAAGGCACTATTTGTCACTTATACGACAGGCGACTGTGGAGTGTTGAAGATGGGCAATGGAGACGTGTTGAAGACGGTTGATGTGTACTTGAGAACGAAGACGGGTGCAGTTCTTGTTCTCAAAGATGTTCGTCATGTTCTTGATATCAGTTTCAACCTGGTGTCGGTTGGAAGGTTGGATGACGAGGGATTCTTCAGTCTCTTCAGGAATAGTCAGCAGAAGCTTTCCAGAGGTTCGATGGTGATTGCCAGAGGAAGCAAGAAGTCTGGTCTCTACTATATGGAGGGGAGCGCACATGGAGCACAGAAGGTAAACGCGGTCAGTGATGCGTCTACCGAGTTGTGGCACAGGCGGCTCGACCATATCAGCGAGAAGGGGATGAGCTACTTGGTGAATAGGAAGGTGATTCCAGGGCTCAAGTCTACAAAGTTGGAGAAATGCACGCACGGCTTAGCTGGGAAGCAAAATAGGGTGTCTTTCCAAAGTCACCCAAGTTCAAGGAAGCCGGCGTTGCTCAAGTTGATTCACTCGGATGTCTGCGATCCTATGAAGGTAAAATCTATTGGTGGTGCTTCTTACTTTGTAACTTTTATTGATAATTGTTCCAGGAAGGTTTGGGTCTATGCCTTAAAGACCAAGGACCAGGTGCTGCCTACTTTCAAAGAGTTTCAGGCCTCTGTTGAAAGAGAGACGGACAGAAAGTTATTGTGTGTTCGGTCCGACAACGACGGCGAATACATTGGTCCCTTTGATGCTTATTGTAGAGAGCAGGGGATACGACACCAGAAGATTCGGCCCAAGACACCTCAGCTCAATGGTGTAGCGGAGCGCATGAACAGGACACTGATGGAGAGGGTGCGGTGTTTGTTGTCAGAAACAAACTTGCCGGGCAGTTATTGGGGCAAGGTTCTTCTTACAGCTACTTATGTTATTAGTTTGTCTCCTAGTACTCCGTTGCAGGGTGATGTGCCTGAAAAAGTATGGTACGACAAAGAGCCGTCATACAATCACCTTCGAGTGTTTGGCTGTAAGGCCTTCGTGCATGTACCGAAGGACAAGAGGACCAAACTTGAGCCGAAGATGAGACGATGCATCTTTGTCGGCTACGATCGGGATGAGTTTGGCTATAGACTCTGCGACCCGGTGGAAAGAAAGCTCTACAGAAGTAAGGACATGGTTTTCGTCGAGGATCAGACCATGGCCAACACTCAGGATTCCGAGACGCCTTCTGGGGTTGAGGAATTGCCTGAGTTAGAGTCGTTTTGCTTCGAGCAGTTTCCAGAGGACATCGCAAAGGATCCAATTATGGGGGAGCTAGTATAGGGAGTAGCTCCCAACCTTGATCATCAGTCTGCTGATGGTGGTCAGGGTGTCCCTCAGGAGGATGAGCATGCCGGAGAGGTAGTTCCTGAAGGGGAGGAGGCTGTTGGTATACAGCCAGCACCAGTGGCTCTACTGAGAAGGAGCGACAAAGATCGTCAACCATCTACGAGATACTCACCTGGTGAGTATGTGCTATTGACTGATGGTAGAGAGCCCGAAAGTTTTGTAGAGGCTATGGAAGATGAACAAAGGCAGGAGTGGATACAGGCTATGCAGGAGGAGATGGGTTCCTTATACGCCAATTCTACTTATGAGCTGGTACGGTTGCCAAAGGAAAAGAAGGCTTTGAAGAATCGATGGGTGCTTAGTGTGAAGTAGACGGATGATGCTACTCGCCCTCATTACAAAGCAAGGCTGGTAGTTAAAGGCTACGGTCAGCGAAAAGGCATAGATTATGATGAGATCTTTTCGTCTGCCATCAAGCATTCATCTATTCGGGTGGTGCTAGCATTGGCAGCCAGTCTCGACTTGGAGGTCGAGCAGATGGACGTGAAGACGACATTCCTTCACGGTAATCTTGAGGAGGAGTTATACGTGGAGCAGACAGAGGGATTCTGTGAGAAGGGCAAGTCATATTTGGTCTTTCGGTTGAGGAAGAGCTTGTATGGTCTGAAGCAGGCTCCGAGGCAATGGTACAGGAAGTTCGAGTCGTTTATGGAAGACATGGCTATGCACGGACGACGTCGGATTACTGTGTATTTGTGAGGTATTTTGCCGAGGATGATTTCATCATTTTATTGTTCTATGTTGATGATATGCTATTAGTGGGTCAGAATGCCACTAGGATAGCGGAGTTAAAGCGCCAACTGGGTGTGATCTTCTTTATGAAGGATTTGGGCACAGCAAAAACTATTCTTGGGATGGAGATCAGCCGAGAGAGAGAGAGAGTCCAAGCTGCTACATTTATCCCAAAAGCAGTACATTCACCGGGTACTTCAGTATTTCGTTATGGATGGGTCTAAGAAAGTGAGTTGCCCCCTGCAGCCCACTTTAAGTTCACTAAGGAGCAGTGCCCATCTACTGAGGACGAAAAGGAAGATATGGAGCGGGTTCCATATGTTTCAGCTGTGGAAAGCCTTATGTATGCTATGGTGTATACGAGGCCAGACATCGCTCATGCAGTTGGCATAGTTAGCAGGTATCTTTCAAATCCTGGAAGGGTACATTGGAGTGCGGTCAGGTAGATTCTACGATACCTTCAGGGCACTGCCGATTGGAGACTTTCTTTTGGTGGTGACGAGTCGAAGCTGGTTGGGTATACCGATGCTGATATCGCTGGAGATGTAGATACGAGACGATCAACTTCGGGCTATGTGATGATGTTTGCCGGAGGAGTGGTATCATGGCAGTCGCGGTTGCAGAAGTGTGTTCCCTTGTCGACGACGGAGGCAGAATACATTACGGCGACGGAGGCTTGCAAAGAACTACTGTGGATGAAGAAGCTGTTGCAGGAAATGGGGCTGAAGCAACAGCAGTATACTTTGCTTTGCGACTGTCAGAGTACAATTCACCTTGTGAAGAACCAGACATTTTATACTCGATCCAAGCACATCAAGACTCGGTATCATTGGATACGGGATGTGGTTGAGAAAAAGGACGCGGCGCTTGAGAAGGTTCATACTGATGACAATGGAGCGGACATGCTCACGAAGGTTCTACCAAGGGAAAAGTTTGAGTACTGCAGGCAGATCGTCGGGATGACGACCTCCTCCACCTAGTTGTGAAGGGAGAGATTTGTTGGAGTGGGTGAGATTCCCAACCTATGTGGAGAAGACCCCGGAGTGCGACAAGCGTCGTCTGTGTGTCAGAGAAGCTCGGGAAGGTAACGAGGCCAGTCGGAGAAGACAAAGAAGCTCGAAAGCAGTCGGGAGGAGCTGCTGAAAGGAGGGGGCAGAGTTCAGGCCGAACTCTGCCCCAGGGGAGAGTTCTGGCCGAACTCTGCCTCCCCGTTCTAGAACTGTTCTGTTGCTAGAACACAGAGTTCTGGCCGAACTCTGTGTCAGGACAGAGTTCTGGCCCAACTCTGTGTGTCGGGGCTGAAGCATTTTTCAGGGTGATTTAGTCACCATTGTATCGTGTACTACGGTCCATGTTTTGCTGCGGATTAGGGGGTTTATACATGGTTATTCCTAACCCTAATGACAACAACACAACATTGAAGAACAAGAGAGAGAAAAGAGGCAAGAGTGCCATTGCAACTTTGGGATAGAATAAGGAGGATTGAAGGCCATTTTCGAAGGAGGATTGTGTTCGAGTAATATCTACTCGTCGTCCTTGTTCTTCGTAGCTTTGTGATCATTATTCTTGCTTCTAAGTGTTGTGGGGATCCGATTTGGATCGGAAGAAGTTTGTAAAGGGTGTAATCCTTTATTTCATTAGTGAAAGCTTCTCAGGGTTGGACTCCGATCGTCCCGTGGTTTTTTCCCGCAAGGGATTTCCACGTCAAAAATTCTCTGTGTCTGCGTGGTTTGTTTTGGTGTTTTGGTTCGTGCGTTGTATTGCTCGGTTCTCTCGCAGGTACCCTCTAGTTTTGGGAAAGGTTTCCGTATTTCTTTTCCAACAAATTTGTCAAGCCAAAAAAAAATATTGAATCAGCATATTTAGAAGCTTCAAACCCAAAACATATATAAGTGTGTGTGTGTGTGTGTGTGTGTGTGTGCTTTTTGAAAAATCAGCTGCACGGTTTCATAAGTATGGAACTAAGGTATATTACAACTGTTAAATTGGATTATAAGACCAAACTAAAAAGATGAGAGTATCTACTTAAAAGATATGGACGGTTTCACCTTTTAATCTCAGTTTTACAATCCAATCGAACGGTTGTAACCTAGGTTGGTTCCATATATAATATGAAATCATCTAGCTGGTTTTTGAGGTTGGTTCCTATAAATATCAAGTAAATTCATATTACCCAAAAGTTTATTCCTAGTCTAATCTAGAGTCTCATATCCCTAGTTTTAATTTACCTGAAGATTTTATAGCTACGCTAGCTTAGTTTCAAAACACGAAAAAGTCAAGCGAACGTCGTCTACATATAAATGTCCTTCTATTTATGCCTATACTCTATTAAGGTATTATAAATTACAATTTTGGGGTAGGTTTTACAACCACGCATATGGAGTTAAGAATTTACATGCTTCTACATTCATGTGTGTGTGTGTGCTTTATAAAAATAAAAAATAGTATGTGTGTGCGTGTGAATTGTTAACTGATCCTAAAAAAAGTAGAAAGAAAATTTAATAATTTTATATGTCCTCACATGATTACTATATTGGTTTAGGTGAGTTGGTTTACCGCTCACCAGCACATTCTCCAATGTGCTCACCCCCTCCTGTACATGTATGAGGAGTCGCTTGGACGTTCTGAGACGTTTGGAGCTCGTCTAGCAATCTGGAAGATAAAATCTTTGTTTATAAATTACATAATATATGGAACATTGCAAATACCTTATATTTGCGAATTTTAAGCCTTATAACATCATTCATTGTAATAATATCTATTGTTTACAGTTGAGTTATTCTTTTCGCCTAAGAGTCATTGTAATTTTACTGAAAATTATTAAAAAAGAGAATTATTTTTCATATATTTTTGTCTATCAATTTTTTGCTTATTTCTATCGAACGACTTTGTTATTTAGATTTTTTTAACAATCGTATCTTGTTCTTGTCTTGTACAGGTACAATTTAGATTTATACGTTATCTCGTCTAGTGATGACTTTTGGTTCTACAGCACCGAAACATGATATAATGGTAACATAACATTGTTAACTTCCTTGGACCCCCAATTTATTCTCTTCAACTCTAAGTCACTTTCGTGGTTAGCGTCTTTTGTCCTCCTTAATATTATACTAGAAGTTCCATACAATAAGTCTATATATGTTATTATTCTGATGTAGATATTTTGTTAATTTGTAATGTCTTCGAAGAGCAAGAACAATTGGTTTGAGACGACTATAAGTCGTGATGTTTGAAAATGGATAATTTGTATATTGAATGATACACAGAATAACAGTAAATGTATTGCAATAAGTTGTTTTCTTATTATTATTACACGAGATGAAGGAAGTGTGCCTAAACTATAACAAATGAAAACAAATTAAATTGTTCAAGTAGAATGGTTATAATTTGATTTCAAGTGATTACCAAGTGGCAAGTAAGTAGATTGATATTTATGATCGATGGGGCCACCATAATAAGAATTGTCCGAAAGTGCGTTGACTCGGTGTGTGGAGAAGAAATATTTGTGTGCTGAGTGGCTTAGTTCTCTGAGTGGCGTACTATTTATCCCTTGTGGTGTATGCTTGATTGATGATATTGATATTGATAAGCATATTAGTAATGGATGGGGTAACAAGAGGTCTCGGTTTAGAGTTATGTTTGGTTATATATAACTTTGAATGTCCCTTGTTGAATTGGTTCGGATGATCAAGAACAACTTTTGGTAGTAAGATAGTATTAGACAAGAATTCGAATTTATAAAATGGATGGCTTGGTTTGAAAATCAATATGGAATGTATATTATTTGTGGCTTACATCGATTAGATTAAAATTTAAGTTGAATGCAAAGACATTGTGATACAATTAGAAGTTTATTTGGACCATATGAGAATGATCCTAACAATTTAGATATTTTATTGCTCGCCAACCTAAGATAGCTTACAGCTGATTTTGGCCTTAAGTGTGGAATAGTTGGTCTTATACCTAGTTTGTATCAAAGGTCGATAGGCGTTAACTCGTAGATATTATGGCCGGATGAACGATGATAATGTAAGATAATGAATCATTGAATTATATTGTTTTGTTAGATTCTAGCTATATAGACATAGATGAATGAAATGATAGTATTAGAATTTTCTATGACTTGGTTAGGTGAACATAAGCATGGTATGAATGGATATTAGTTAAACTCTATATTTTAGCAAATGTTAAAAATCCATGCGATTGATTTGATAAATTCGGAGTGGCAAAAATTGATGGATTATGATAATTTTTGGATATATATATATATACACATACACTTAGGATCCTAAGGGTTTAAATTTTTTTAGGACATAATATGTCACGCCCCAAACCAAAATACTGGATAGTAGGGGCAAAACAAAGCCAGCTACATATGTCAGAGTATGCCTGTCGCGAGGAGTAACAACCGCAGATCTAAGCAGGCGACAGGTCATCCAGAGAAAGATAGGGAGAATCCTCGGGCTCCAGCGATAAATTTGGCCAAACAAAACCAGTGGGGTCAGACCCCCAAATAGTAAGTACCACAGGAAAGCTCAAGGTGAACGACAAAGCCCAACAATAACACAACAATACTGTAACTGCCTATTTTAAAAAAATGAGGATAATGTCACGACCCGCACCCACTGTTAGGGTACGAGTACGTAACAGCGCCCAGCCTACGCCGCAGTGTCGGCGGTAGAACGCTGTTCTAAGTCTCTAACTAACCATCAACTCATGCAGTAAATAGTGTACTCATCAAGATCAACTCCGAACGGAGGACAAGTATAAGATATGGTGTAACTCAATCACAGTCTAAGCACGATAAGATAACACCGAATATAACTGAGAAATTGAAGACAACAAAACTACTAATAAAAATAACAACAAACTCAAACAATCTCAAATACATCTCAAGTCTCAAATCTCTATATACAACTCCAGATCTAAACAGGAAAACTAAAACAAGACAGACTAACTAAACTCCTGATCACTCCTGAGTGTCGGGGCCATAGGTAGCTAAACCATCTCCACAGTAATATGTAGGGCATGTGTCCTCAGGGCGTGTCACCTGTAAAATTTTCAACAGATCCAGTCAGGACAGGAACGAGCACATCTCATCTAAAAAACCCAAGTAAATGACAGAGAACTATACGTCAGTTATAGACAGTTATATTGATGAAAATGGCAGTTTATATTCAGGTGATGGTAAGAAAGAGAGATAAAGTGCAAGAAAAGTAAATACTAAACAAGAGAAGAATCATAGCAATGAAGACTATAAAAATAGAACTAGCTGAACCAGGGTAATATGATATAAAGTCCAGACAGAAAATGTAACCAGTGTAAAACCTATGTAAATCCAGTACGGGATGAATCTAATACAAGATGAATCCAGTAAGGGACGATTCCAGTTATAATGATCAACGATTCCAGGGTGAGTCCAGCCTATACTCTAGCACTGTGTTTTAAAATACCGAGATCGACATGTAAACAGCTATGGATAATCAGGCACATCCCTCACTGATCAGGCGAGAGATGGCTATGCTTCCAGTAGATTCCAGTAGGGAGATTCCAGATTGGGGTATGTCTACATATCTCACTCTAGTATTTCCCCTCCCAGCAAGTGAATCCAGAATTTCTGACACAATGATTCAAGATGAGTCCAGCCAAAATATAATGATACCAGTAAATGATTCCAGTTAAATGATTCCAGTAAAATAATTTCAGTAGGTGATTCCAATAATAGAGATGATACCAGTAATAGAGGCCAGAAAATAAAAGTGTGTCGTATACATGAATCCAGAAATATCCACACGTGTTGTAACATAGAATCGCATACAACTAACTAGAACTGAAGTACAGTAATTGACAAGTAAATGAGAGAACTATCAGAGAATGTACTCGCCTGCTACTCTGAAAAGAGTAGTATAATATCAGATGTCTGCACCAGAGTCACAATGTCCTAAACAGAGAAATATAGGTTATAATGTGCTTAAAATAAGACCAATGAAGTCTATGATGCAATCTACATATTTCTAAGTCAAATCTAGTCAAAGTCAACTCCAAGTCAAACCTGGTCAACTGTCTAGGTCAAACTAGGTCCCAGTCAAACTTGGTCAACCCAAGTCAATACTCTAGTCAAACTAGGTCAATTGGTCACATCTAGGCTAATGTTGACTTTTGGTCAACTCTAGTCAACCTGGACTAGTCAAACTAAGTCAATTAGGTCAAACTTAGTCTAGTCAAGTCTCACTAGGCCTAACCAAGCCTAGACTAGCAAGCACACATCAAAACTGGGCTATACAAGCCAACACATATTGACTGGGCATTCATGCCATAAACATAAGCTAGAAATCGTAGGCTATAGGCCATAGGCTAGTATACAATTTCAATCACAAGGCAAGGTGAACAACAACAATGTATAACAAATTAGATACTATATAAATATATACCTATCCTCCATTCATTGCATACTTACATGCCTAACATTATATAATATATAGTGTATAGGGAGAATGAGGGGAAAAAAGAGTGTATGGATATGTATAGGCTAGTGCAATGTGTGTAGGCTAGGTGTATATATCAATGTGTGTGTGTGTATATATAGAGAGTGGGCAAGTGACAGGAAAAACCATGTGTGTGAGGGTCTATTTCAGATTGTGTGTGTTAGGCTAGTTCATGGGTGAGAGTGTCATTAGTATTTTCATGTGTGTAGTGTCTAATGGTGTGTGTACATGTAATTCTAGAAAATAGTGTCAAATGAGGGTGTGTGTGTATATATCAATCTCAGAAAATTGAGACAAATTCTCAGGCAATTCAATTCCTGTGTAATGTGTGACAAGTGTGTGTGTGTAGTGTAGAAACATAGGAAAATCAGTGTGTTGACAGGAATTAAACCCTGTATTGTGTCATCCTAATGTGTGTGTAATAGGGCTGTCCTCAGTTTAGGTGTAAGGGGGGTGTGTGTACTTGTATGTGTGGCAGTAACCAGTGGTAGGAATCAGAGAGTGAACATGTGGTTCAATGTGATGTGTGTGCAGGACTTAGGATAGGGTGTGTGATAGAAATCAGTGTGATATATAGGAGTTTCAGTTCATTACAAAGTGTGTGTCAAGGTGCAGGAAGGAAAATCTGTGTGTGTATACATGTGTGGAGGGTGTATGAATAGAACAAACAGTGGCAGAACAGTCCCTTTATTCTCAGGTTTACATTGAAAACCATTCTCAGTTAGTATTCAGCCAAGGTTCAGGATCTCAGAGAATTCATTTTAGCCATAATGTGCATATTTACCTACATACCTATGTACATTAGCTATATATATGTATACATTGCATATATACATTCAAGGAAACTAAATCAAGGTGAGAGGGTGAGGAACACTGTGTACATAGAAATGTGTGTAATGTAGGGTATCTCATAGGTTCTCAGGGAATTCAATGTAAATTCTAACAGTTCAAACAATGAACTCAAGTCCCAACTCCTATACCAACCAAATCCTATATCCCTACACAAACAAAACCCCTACATAATCTCATTAAAACTCAGTTGTGCATAACTGGGATCAAAAACAGTTTATATGACTGTCCTAAGTATTCAGTCCACTTGACAGTAAGGTAGCTCATGTATTATGGATAAATCTTGGTAGTCAATCATTACCAAAACAGTAAAAAAATAACTGACATTCAGAAAGAAGGAGAATCAGTGAGCTAATCCCAGGACTGGGTATCGGTCCAGAGCATTGAAAACTCAGGAAAACAAGGGATTAGTTCAATCCCTATGAACCCACCAATTGTGTACACACGTACGTATACTCAGATTCAGTCCAGGTTAGGCAATCTCAGGAACCCATATATCAGTTAAAAAAAGTAAGAGTGATACCCTATAAATCAAACCACATTTATTATCAACATAAAACCCAACACAATCTAACCTAACATGGAATCAACTGGCAGTGACTAACTGTACATGTATATGAATCCAATCATGAGGATTAAAACTTAAGATTCAGTCAAAAACCTTTTTAAAAACAGAATGAGTATTTATAAAAAAAAACTGGGAATTCAGTTTTCATTGAGTTGCCCATATACAAATTCAAATTCTATTTCCGTGATAACAAGTTAATCAAACTTTGAAAACCTATCCTAGAATGAACTAATACACATGTGGGAACCAATTTAGTGGTTTAAAACAGCATTTAAAACAGGTTAAACAGGAATTCAATTCAGAAAAAATCGAAATAAGAACATGGTATCAGAGAATTTGGGAAATGAAGAATTAACAATGAAATTTTATTTAAAACCCAAATACAGAGGTTGGTAACTAATCTAACACATCCATACATGTTGTATCAAGTGGTTTCGTATCCAAAAAATTGGACACGAAGTGTCCAGACGCCTCGAGCGCACACAGACACACTCGAGCACACACAGTGTCGTACAGGTGTGTCACAGAGTCGTGTGCATGACACACGACACGTGACACATCGTGCTTGTGTCTAGATACTCGCCATGGAAAGGGGAATGTGTCCCACTGCCTGAGTCGTGTCCACGAAACTTGTGGTGTCGTGTCGAACCGCGTATCAGCGCGCGTTTGCATGCGTATTCGACAGCTCGCGCGTGTCCCATGCGACTAGTGCGGGGAGGATTTCTCCTCGCACACAAAATGAGAGGCTCCCAAATTTTGGGAGCATGGTGGCAGTCACTGCCCCAACACCCACCCAAAATTTTGTGTGTCCTCGTGTCCTGTGTCGGAAGAAACAAACCCCGTGATGCAGGACACAGGGACAGTGCACATACAGCGTGTTCGTGTCCTCGTATGGACACGATACGACACCAAAATCAAGAATTAATAACAAAAATAATTAAGCAAGCCCTAGAGCTAAGATTCTATTCAAATACATTTCAAAAATTTGAACAAAATGTTGGTTGAGGCATTACATCAGACACATCAAATATGACACTGATACGTGTCCTATTAGGACACAAAATGGACACAACTTTTGGGGATTCTTGTTCCTAGAGTTAGGTTAGGGCTAGGGCATCCTAGAAATGCAATTAAACAGGAATTTCATGGGTTAGAATAGATTATACCTATTGATGTGCAAAGCTCACAAAAGCCTCAAATGGAATGGTTCTCCAAGCCTCAAAAACTCCCACAAATTGATCCTACTCTGAAATATTCTTACACAAACAGAAAGAACAGAAGAATTAGGTCCTAATGCAATTGATTTGAAGGAAAATGGAGTTGAAATGGATTTCCTATGATTTTAGAAAGATGGAGACTCACCTCTTCTAAAACTTGCATAAATCCCAATGGAGGCTAGCCCTAAATTCTAGGAGGGGATTAAATAGGGGGAAAGGATCAATAGTGGCTGCCATAGGCTGATTAGGGTTAGGTTTGGTTAATGGTGTGGGCCTATGGGCTATAAGTCAAGTCATTAATCATGACTTATGAAGTCATAAGCCATATTAGTCAATCAACTCCAAATCTCTCCAAACAAGTTCCAATGACTTAAACTTCACTAAATTAGGTCAAACCAAGTTTACTTAACCAAACCAAGGGGTCTTAACCTATGTTAGTCACTAGGTTAGTCTTCTAGTCAACACTAGTCAAAGTCAACTATAGGCCCAAATCAATTCTACTAAAAATTACTAAAAATTATAATATGAAATAAATACCCTTAAATAATAATTATAATTACAAAATTTTAAAAATACCCTCATCTGGAAAACTGGGTGTTACAATCCTACCCCCTTAGAAAAATTTCGTCCTCGAAATTAAGATGATCGCACCTCTCCTAGGTTAAACCCCCAAACAGTCAAAATCGAAGCAATACAATCCTACTGGTCGTGATTCCACAGTCTCGAGCAGGATAGCTACACTATCTAGGCAATCACAAGCAATATCTTGGCAGGTACTAATGGAATTACACAACAAGATGGAAAGAAGAACAGGAAGACAGACCTGCTAACCCGTCACCCGTAGCGTCGGTCTACTCGACTGTCAGCACAGAAGCCCTGCCCCTCTGGGTTGTATCCCTCTGTTGGTACGGGGCACGGTGCTGTGCTACAGGTGGCCTAGCTCCCTCTCAAGTAATATCCACCCTGATATTCCACTCAAATTCTCTAGGGCACCATCTATATGGTATCTATCCTGCAATTTGATAATCATATCCGTCTATCCAGAACCATGTTACCAGAATCCTCGTCACACCAGTAAGTATGGCTACGATAATCCATAGAGTCCACAACTAATGTATATACCTCTAGAATCATGGTATTTAAAATTTTTGCATTGCCGCTAGCTTGGCTGCGAAAACCTTAAATTTCCACACCCAAAAAATATATCCAAAATCAGACTCTATCTCATCACCCAACCAGCTGATATGGCTGCAAAAGACTCTAGATTCCATGACTGAGGCAACCTAGCCCATAATGTTATCTTGGTAGAAAATCAAGTCAATAATGAATACCAAGAATCAAATTCAACGATGAACAAGGAAGATAGACAGATACTGTCAGAATCAAATTTCGAGATAGTTTATAATGAGATTCTCAAGGGTCGTCCCAGGAATCTTCTCAAGTAGTCCTAACTGTGATTGAGTGCCTCTTCGGTAAAGCCTATCTCTCAATCCTATCGCAGGCTCGCAGCAGTACAACTAAGTCGTCGTACTACCACGATATCGCACTAATGCGATTCTCGACCTGTATGGGCCACCACTAAAAATGTGTCACGACCCGCACCCACTGTGAGGGTACGAGTACGTAACAGCGTCCAGCCTACGCAGCAGTGTCGGCGGTAGATCGCTGTTCTAAGTCTCTAACTAACCATCAACTCATGCAGTATATAGTGTACTTATCAAGATCAACTCCGAACGGACGACAAATATAAGATATGGTGTAACTCAATCACAGTCTAAGCACGATAAGATAATACCGAATATAACTGAGAAATTGAAGACAACAAAACTACTAATAAAAATAACAACAAACTCAAATAATCTCAAATATATCTCAAGTCTCAAATCTCTATATACAACTCCAGATCTAAACAGGAAAACTAAAACAAGACAGACTAACTAAACTCCTGATCACTCCTGAGTGTCGGGGCCATAGATTGCTAAACCATCTCCACAGTAATATGTAGGGCATGTGTCCTCAGGGCGTGTCACCTGTAAAATTTTTAACAGGTCCAGTCAGGACAGGAACGAGCACATCTCATCTAGAAAATCCAAGTAAATGACAGGGAACTATACAGCAGTTATAGACAGTTATAATGATAAAAATGGCAGTTTATATTCAGGTGATGGTAAGAAAGAGAGATAAAGTGCAAGGGAAGTAAATACTAAACAAGAGAAGAATCATAGCAATGAAGACTGTAAAAATAGAACTAGCTGAACCAGGGTAATATGATATAAAGTCCAGACAGAAAATATAACCAGTGTAAAACCTATGTAAATCCAGTACGGGATGAATCTAATACAAGATGAATCCAGTAAGGGACGATTCCAGTTATAGTGATCAACGATTCCAGGGTGAGTCCAGCCTATACTCTAGCAGTGTGTTTTAAAATACCGAGATCGACATGTAAACGGGTGTGGGTAATCAGGCATATCCCTCACTGATCAGGCAAGAGATGGCTATGCTTCCAGTAGATTCCAGTAGGAAGATTCCAGATTGGGGTATGTCTACATGTCTCACTCTAGTATTTTCCCTCCCAGCAAGTGAATCCAGAATTTCTGACCCAATGATTCAAGATGAGTCCAGCCAAAATATAATGATACCAGTAAATGATTCCAGTTAAATGATTCCAGTAAAATGATTCCAATAGGTGATTCCAGTAATAGAGATGATACCAGTAATCGAGGCCAGAAAATAAAAGTGTGTCATATACATTAATCCAGAAATATCCACATGTGTTGTAACAGAGAATCGCATACAACTAACTAGAACTGAAGTACAGTAATTGACAAGTAAATGAGAGAACTATCAGAGAATGTACTCGCCTGCTACTCTAAAAAGAGTAGTATAATATCAGATGTCTGTACCAGAGTCACAATATCCTAAACAGAGAAATATAGGTTATAATGTGCTTAAAATAAGACCAATGAAGTCTATGATGCAATCTACATGTTTCTAAGTCAAATTTAGGTCAAAGTCAACTCCAAGTCAAACCTGGTCAACTGTCTAGGTCAAACTAGGTCCCAGTCAAACTTGGTCAACTCTGGGTCAACCCAAGTCAATACTCTAGTCAAACTAGGTCAATTGGTCACATCTAGACTAATGTGGACTTTTGGTCAACTCTAGTCAACCTGGACTAGTCAAACTAAGTCAATTAGGTCAAACTTAGTCTAGTCAAGTCTCACTAGGCCTAACCAAGCCTAGACTAGCAAGCACACATCAAAACTGGGCTATACAAGCTAACACATATCGACTGGACATTCATGCCATAAACTAAGCTAGAAACCATAGGCTATAGGCCATAGGCTAGTATACAATTTCAATCACAAGGCAAGGTGAACAACAACAATGTATAACAAATTAGATACTATATAAATATATACCTATCCTCCATTCATTGCATACTTACATGCCTAACATTATATAATATATAGTGTATAGGGAGAATGAGGGGAAAAGAGAGTGTATGGATATGTATAGGCTAGTGCAATGTGTGTAGACTAGGTGTATATATCAATGTGTGTGTGTGTGTGTGTATATAGAGAGTGGGCAAGTGACAGGAAAAACCATGTGTGTGAGGGTCCATTTCAGATTGTGTGTGTTAGGCTAGTTCATGGGTGAGAGTGTCATTAGTGTTTTCATGTGTGTGTAGTGTCTAATGGTGTGTGTACATGTAATTCTAGAAAACAGTGTCAAATGAGGGTGTGTGTGTATATATCAATCTCAGAAAATTGAGACTAATTCTCAGGCAATTTAATTCCTATGCAATGTGTGACAAGTATGTGTGTGTAGTGTAAAAACATAGGAAAATCAGTGTGTTGACAGGAATTAAACCCAGTGTTGTGTCATCCTAATGTGTGTGTAATAGGGCTGTCCTCAGTTTAGGTGCAAGGGGTGTGTGTGTACTTGTATGTGTGGCAGTAACCAGTGGTAGGAATCAGAGAGTGAACATGTGGTTCAATGTGATGTGTGTGCAGGACTTAGGATAGGGTGTGTGACAGAAATCGGTGTGATATATAGGAGTTTCAGTTCATTACAAACTGTGTGTCAAGGTGCAGGAAGGAAAATATGTGTGTGTATACATGTGTGGAGGGTGTGTGAATAGAACAAACAGTGGCAGAACAGTCCCTTTATTCTCAGGTTTACATTGAAAACCATTCTCAGTTAGTATTCAGCCAAGGTTCAGGATCTCAGAGAATTCATTTCAGCCATAATGTGCATATTTACCTACATACCTATGTACATTAGCTATATATATGTATACATTGCATATATACATTCAAGGAAACTAAATCAAGGTGAGAGGGTGAGGAACACTGTGTACATAGCAATGTGTGTAATGTAGGGTATCTCATAGGTTCTCAGGGAATTCAATATAAATTCTAACAGTTTAAACAATGAACTCAAGTCCCAACTCCTATACCAACCAAATCCTATATCCCTACACAAACAAAACCCCTACATAATCTCATTAAAACTCAGTTGTGCGTAACTGGGATCAAAAACAGTTTATATGACTATCCTAAGTATTCAGTCCACTTGACAGTAAGGTAGCTCATGTATTATGGATAAATCTTGGTAGTCAATCATTACCAAAACAGTAAAAAAATAACTGACATTCAGAAAGAAGGAGAATCAGTGAGCTAATCCCAGGACTGGGTATCGGTCCAGAGCATTGAAAACTCAGGAAAACAAGGGATTAGTTCAATCCCCATGAACCCACCAATTGTGTACACACGTATGTATACTCAGATTCAGTCCAGGTTAGGCAATCTCAGGAATACATATATCAGTTAAAAAAAGTAAGAGTGATACCCTATAAATCAAACCATATTTATTATCAACATAAAACCCAACACAATCTAACCTAACATGGAATCAACTGGCAGTGACTAACTGTACATGTATATGAATCCAATCATGAGGATTAAAACTTAAGATTCAGTCAAAAACCTTTTTAAAAATAGAATGAGTATTTATAAAAAAACTGGGAATTCAGTTTTCATTGAATTGCCCATATACAAACTCAAATTCCATTTCCGTGATAACAAGTTCATCAAACTTTGAAAACCTATCCTAGAATGAACTAATACACATGTGGGAACCAATTTAGTGGTTTAAAATAGCATTTAAAACAGGTTAAACAGGAATTCAATTCAGAAAAATTCGAAATAAGAACATGGTATCAGAGAATTTGGGAAATGAAGAATTAACAATGAAATTTTATTTAAAACCCAAATACAGAGGTTGGTAACTAATCTAACACATCCATACGTGTTGTATCAAGTGGTTTCGTGTCCAAAAAATCGGATACAAAGTGTCCAGACGCCTCGAGCACACACAGACACACTCGAGCACACACAGTATCGTGCAGGCGTGTCACAGAGTCGTGTGCATGACACACGACATGTGACACGTCGTGCTTGTGTCCAGATACTCGCCATGGATAGGGGAACGTGTCCCACTGCCTGAGTCGTATCCACGAAACTTGTGGTTTCATGTCGAACCGCGTATCAGCGCGCGTTTGCACGCGTATTCGACAGCTCGCGCGTGTCCCGTGCAACCAGTGCGGGAAGGATTTCTCCTCGCACACAAAATGAGAGGCTCCCAAAATTTGGGAGCATGGTGGCAGTCACTGCCCCAACACCCACCCAAAATTTCGTGTGTCCTCGTGTCCTGTGTCGGGAGAAACAGACCCCGTGATGCAGGACACAGGGACAGTGCACATACAGCATGTTCGTGTCCTCGTGTGGACACGACACGACACTAAATTCAAGAATTAATAACAAAAATAATTAAGCGAGTCCTAGAGCTAAGATTCTATTGAAATACATTTTAAAAATTTGAACAAAATGTTGGTTGAGGCATTACATCAAACACATCAAATATGACACTGATACGTGTCCTGTTAGGATACGAAATGGACACAACTTTTGGGGATTCCTATTCCTAGAGTTAGGTTAGGGCTAGGGCATCTTAGAAATATAATTTAACAGGAATTTTATGGGTTAGAATAGATTATACCTATTGATGTGCAAAGCTCACAAAAGCCTCAAATGGAATGGTTCTCCAAGCCTCAAAAACTCCCACAAATTGATCCTACTCTAAAATATTCTTACACAAACAGAAAGAACAGAAGAATTAGGTCCTAATGCAATTGGTTTGAAGGAAAATGGAGTTGAAATGGATTTCCTATGATTTTAGAAAGATGGAGACTCACCTCTTCCAAAACTTGCACAAATCCCAATGGGGGCTAGCCCTAAATTCTAGGAGGGGATTAAATAGGGGGAAAGGATCAATAGTGGCTGCCATGGGCTGATTAGGGTTAGGTTTGGTTAATGGTGTGGGCCTATGGGCTATAAGTCAAGTCATTAATCATGACTTATGAAGTCATAAGCCATATTAGTCAATCAACTCCAAATCTCTCCAAACAAGTTCCAATGACTTAAACTTCACTAAATTAGGTCAAACCAAGTTTACTTAACCTAACCAAGGGGTCTTAACCTAGGTTAGTCACTAGGTTAGTCTTCTAGTCAATAGTAGTCAAAGTCAACTATAGGCCCAAATCAATTCTACTAAAAATCACTAAAAATCATAATATGAAATAAATACCCTTAAATAATAATTATAATTACAAAATTTCAAAAATACCCTCATCTGGAAAACTGGGTGTTACAGATAAATTTGTCATTTTTTATATTCTAATATTTTTGTGAATATTTATTTATTAATATTGTATTTTGGGGATTAGTTTAGTCAGGTTTGAGTTTCGTCTAATTTTAACTTGTGTTAGTGGTCCGGGTAGCTTAGACTCTAGTCGGAGCCCAAAGATTGGCTAGGCATGGCCCACAAACTCGTCTCATTAGGCTAGTGCATTTAGACTAAACCCACATGATAAGTTTAGTCATTTAGAGCTTAGAACTTTGACCAATTTGACCCCAAATCCTTACATGACTTAAGTTAACCCAAGAGGGACTAGAGGGGTGGCAACATAGACATCTCATAACCCAATTAGGGCTCTCTTGAGGCCGGCCAAAGAGGAAAGGGCCTTTTTTTTCCCCAAATTGTGTTCTTTCCCAAACTTGAGAGCTTCCCTCTTGATTTCATCTTCTAAATCCAGTCATTTTCTCCATTCCTCTCAATCCATCAAGGAGAGAGAGCCTACTTGGAGTGGGAAGCAAGGAGCTAGGAGAGGAGTCCAATTTCAAGGAGATCTCGTGTCAGAACCGTGTCCTTTGGTTGAATCATTGGAATACAACGCCCAATATGTACAACCCTCTCTCTATTTCATCTTTGCATTGCATTTTGATAGTTTTAAACCCATAAGAACCCGCCCCCATGTAAGACCAACCCTTATGATTGATTTAGAGGCTCTATTGAGCCCTCATTTGGTAGTTAGGATAGGTTTTGTGCCACCCATGGAGGAATTCCGAGGGTAACACACCAAGTGTTTGTAGAAATATCCAATAGGTCATTTTGGATTAAGTTGTCTCGGTTATGGAATCTATAGTCTTCCACAGCCATATTAGCAGGCATGACGAAGACATAGGGTCTGATTTTGGATGTATTTCTCGGGTTGAAGGAATTTAAGATTTTTGCAGCCAATCATGCGGCAGTGCAAAAATGTTAGATACCACGATCTTAGAGGTATGTACCGTAGTTACGGACCTTATGGTTTATTGCAGCCATACTTACTGGCTTGACGAGGATTCAGATAACATGATTCTGGGTAGACGGGTATGGTTATTAGATTACAGAATAGATACCCTATAGAGGGTATCCTAGTATAATAGAGTAGGTATCAGTGGAGATGTTACTTGGGTATCTTACAGAAGAGAGTGGGAGCTAGCCACCTGTGATGCAGCATCATGCCCCGCACCAGCAGCGGGATATACCCCGCCAGGGTAGAACTTTTGCGATGGCGGTCTAGGGGGCCAACACTGCAGGTGATGGGCTAGGAGGTTAGGTCTTGTTCTTTCCATTTTTCTGTCCATTCCATCCATTGATTGTTTGATTGATTTCTTACTACCTTTAGCTTGGATATTTAATGTTCATGCTATATTAATAGAAAACTCCAATGGAGACTACAATAACATGACACTGTAGAGATTAAAACCATGCATATTTATTCCTCTTTTCATAGAATTATATGTTGTATAACTTTGATAGAATTTTGTAGACTTTGATTATTGGGGGTTTGACCTAGAGAAGATACAACCATTTCAAATTTTGAGGACGAAATTTTTCTAAGGGAGGTAAGATTCTAACTGCCTTTTTAAAAAATGAGGATAAATTATCATTTTTAATATTCTAATAATTTGTGAATATTTATTTATTAATATTGTATTTTGGGGATTAGTTTAGTCAGGTTTGAGTTTCGTCTAGTTTTGACTTATGTTAGTGGTCAGGATAGCTTAGACTCTAGTCGGAGGCCAAAGATTAGCTAGGCATGGCCCATAAACTCATCTCATTAGGCTAGTACATTTAGACTAAACCCATATGACAAGTTTAGTCATTTAGAGTTTAGAACTTTGACCAATTTGACACCAAATCCTTACATGACTTAAGTTAACCAAAGAAGGACTAGAGGGGGCAACTTAGACATTTCACAACCCAATTAGGGCTTGATGCCGGCCAAAGAGGGAAGCGTTCACTCCATTCTTTCATTCTATCGTAGCCTTTTTTTTCCCAAATAGTGTTCTTCCCCAAACTTGAGAGCTTCCTTCTTGATTTCATCTCCCAAATCCACTCATTTTCTCTATTCCTCTCATTCCATCAAGGAGAGGGAGCCTACTTGGAGTGGAGAGCAAGGAGCTAGGAGAGGAGTCTAATTTCAAGTAGTTCTCGTGTCGGAACCGTGTCTTTTGGTTGAAGCATTGGGATACAACTCCCAATAGGTATAACCCTCTCTCTATTTCATCTTTGCATTGCATTTTGATAGTTTTGAACCCATAGGAACCCACCCCCATGTAAGTACAACCCTTAGGATTGATTTAGAGGCTCTATTGAGACTTCATATTTGGTAGTTGGGACAGGTTTTGTGCCACCCATGGAGGAATTCCAAGGGTGATACACCAAGTGTTTGTAGAAATGGCCAATAGGTCATTTTGAATCCTAATTTCAGTTTTGAGCATGCATGAGGACATGTTATCTATGGTTAAGGTGTCCCATTTAGTTTTTATATGGATTTCGACATATGTATATATGTAATTTTGGCCTACAAGTCTTGTAAATATATAAATATATGTAATTTGGTATATATATATAGGTATGTGGACTGTTTTAGATGATATGTGTATATATATAGTATGTGTGTGTTGTGTCTTGTGTGTGAGTGAGAGAGGGGGGAAGCATGGCAAGCTATAGGCCATTCCACTTGGCCTTGGTTGTGGCTTGGATTGGCCTTTGGTTTGTGGTTGGTGTATTTGTTTGTATGTGTTAGAGTGAGAGATAGGGATATTGAGCTTAGGTGTTGTGGTAGTGTGAATGTGCTTGTGTGTGCGTGTGAGTGAGGGATTAGATAGAGTATTTGTATGTGCGTGTGGAGAGAGTGAGGGATTTAGTGTGATAGAGTGTGTCTGTATGTGTGTGTGTGTGTGTGTGTGTTGGAGGGAAGTAGAGTGTGCGTGCATTGGTGTGGGTGTGTGTGAAGAGAAGGAGAGAGAGGAGTCCTGCTGCAGCAGCAACTAAGCAGTGCAGCAACAACAGCTAAGCAGTGCAGCAGCAGCAGCTAAGCAGTGCAGCAACATGCAGCAACAACAGCAGCCTATTGCAGCAGCCCATAGCACCAGCAGCAGCATAGGCAGCAGCAGCAGCTTTTAGCGATATGTATGGAGGCCTATTTGCCATTCCAATGAGTGTGTGTAGGTGTGATTTAGTTAGGATTTATATCTTAGATGAGGTGGATTAGTATCTCACTAGAAACAATATCCTATGTTAGATATGTAGTTAGTGTCTTAGGATACTAGGAGTTAGTATCCTAGATGGCTGAGTTAGTATCTTAGGATATTGAAGTGAGTATCCTAAGATAGAAGTCAGTATCTTAGGATGATACAAGTTAGTATCCTAGAGATGGGTGAGTGTCCTAGATAAGTAAGTTAGTATCCTAAGGTATCTAAGGTATTAGTAAGGTAATAAGATATTACCTAGAGGATAAGGTAATTGGTATGATGTTAAGGTAGAGAGTAGATACTAGCCTAAGGTAATGGTATGATCTATTAGCCTAAGATATTGAGTTATCTACTAGCCTACGGGTAGGAAATTACTAGGGTAAGGGGGTTACCTAGACTAAGGTAATGGGGTATTACCTAGATGGATAGGGTAATAGGATATTTTGGTTGGTAATGACTGGAAATAGGATATCTTGGTAGATAATGACTAAAAATAGGATATCTTGATAGGTAATGACTAGAAATATGATACTTGGCCTAGATTTGACCCTGTTTGACCAATGTTAACTATTTTGACTGAAAGTCAAAGTAGAGTCAACATCTGACCTAGATTAGACTAGGAGTTGACCAGAGTTGACCAAAAGTCAACTGTAGGTCAACCCTTGACCTAGTTTGACTTTGTTTGACCTAGTCTGACCTTGTTTGACTTAGCTTGACCTAGTTTGACTTTGTTTGACCTTGTTTGACCTAGATTGTATAGCATGTACTAGAAAATCATGCCTAACACTGTTAAACTCTATTTAACTCATGTATATCTCATCTTTAGGTTTGTGACTTCACTCTGAGCCTCGATTCACTGTTGACATTTTCCATCGAACTGCAGACGAGTACATTATCTGATAATATTTCTGTTTTATGATATCATCTATGTTTCTTGTATTTAGTGTAGATATCCTTGTTCTCTTGACACATTGTTCACACAGATTGGTATTTGTCTGGATTCCGTCATGAGATGTTATTCCTTGTATTCCTTGGTATATCTTGTGCAAACCTTGTCCTTGTGCATTGTATAGACACGATTCCTGTGAAGGCTCGCGACCTTCTCAAAGAATTCGTGTCATAACGTGTCATGGTTGGATCTACTATACTAGTCGGGGGCAGAGAGTTAGCTTAGATATGTGATCAGTACCCTTCTTGTATCAAGTCTTGAACCTTGAACAGTATTAATCATACACCGCACGTATGATTAACTAGGCCAACTCTTGTATCATGCTCCTAAGCCGATCATATGTTAAAACTAGTGCTAACTCAAATAGATAGTAGTTTCTTGATTTTTATACATGATATACATTGTTTTCTTGCTCTTACATTCATTTACAGTCTTGATATGTCTTACCATGCTCATGTACGTATCACTTTATCTTGTATATTCTCTCTATTTACTGCTACATATTCTTTATCGTCTAACTAGAACTATTGTTGAAGATTGTGCTTGTTCCATCCTGACTGGATATATTGACAAAATTTTACAGATTATGGCGAGGACGAGTGCCCTATCTACTATGGTCCTCATGATGTAGTGGGCGTAGACCGGGAGACCCTTGTCCAGCAGGGGTTTGTTCCAACCGATGAGGCATTAGGGATAGCTCAGCTAGATTAGTTTGGTACTGGAGTTTGTTTCCATATTACACCTTGACTTCTTATTATTTTAGAATCTGTATTTGAGATTGTTGACTCTGGACTTGTATTACTCCTGTGTTGGATTTCTGGATATTTTTATATCTTGTTGTCTTTACTTTTCCGTATCTTCTAACTTTCTTAGAATATTGTGATTGAGTATATTATTTTGTCATTGCTTGTCCCCCGTTTGGGATTGACCATCTCGATAGGTTTCGATATTATAATTATAGATAGATAGTAGACCTAGATAGCATTCTATGCTGTTTATGCGGCATAGACTGGGACGCTGTCACGCACTCGTGCCCCTACTCCGGGTGCGGGTCGTGACAAGCACAATAAAATAAATAAATAAAAGGCGGGTCGAGACTAGTGCGGTACTAATGCACGTATCTCGAGAATATTAATAACTGAATGGAAATACTGAACAATATAGCTATAGAACATAATAAGATGATGAGCAACAAGGAACTTAGGAACTACTAGAAATCTGAGCCACAACCCTTAAACCAAACAAGGACCAGGGTTGTAGAACTTTTTTCAAGCAGAACATAGCCTCTGGCCACTCACCGACACAAGAGCATATAAAGCAACGCACAACCAAAAGTGCACGGCCAATCATTGTCTACGGCTTGCTATCATTAGCTGGCTAGGGTTATCACAATACTAACTACTAGTACGCAAGTTGAGGAACTTCACTACCACCTACACTACAGTAACTAGGGTGCCAAGGGGGCGACGACGGTAGAAAGAAAAGAAATACAAGCAATCAATAATCTCTATCAATAGTAGACAAACAACATCTACTAAAAAACAAACATATAAATAGTAGATAAACATCTACTCAAAATCATATCAATAGTAGATAAACATCTACTCAATCAATAGAGGTCAGGGGCTTATGCCAATCGGGGTTATTCCTGCCATTGTGGGGGGCCATAGCGACCCGAGTCGCGGTAGCATGAAGTGTCCTCCTCTCCCAATGATCTATATGAGTTTACTAGTCAATTACCTAAAAGATTCATTTTTAATTCTCAAGTCATGGACACTCAAGAATCATCCTATAATGACGAGTCATGGGTACAAGTCATTTACGAGATATCTCTGGCAAATGTTCTCAATACCCATTATGCGCGATATATAGACAATACTCACACTCGATTGTCCGTTCCCAAGATGCAAATAGATTAAACATATAAAAATTAAAATCTAAGGTGTCAATAAATAACATGCATTCAATTTCAATTTAGAAGTCAATCGGGAAATCAATACATGATTGCGCTACTACGAGCCACTATCTAGAATCTGGATGGTAGAACAATACCTGAACGTAAGCCTGTATATATATATGGTGTATAATAACTTTCATTCTATACAATAATACTAGAGCATGCTAAGATATCATTTCAATCAAAGAAATTTGCAAAAACGAACAAAAATGGCCAAAAACAGCTCAAAGCAGCCTAAAATAGCTAAATTCGGCATACCAGTGGTATCCGGCCAGACGACAGTAAGTTTCTGTGCAGAAAATTGGTATTCCGTCGGTATACAACGGTATTCCGTTGGAATTCCGTTTATATAAACAGCAACGAAAACTTAAAAAATGACAAAACTTGTTTCGGCCATAAAAATCTCATTTTAAATCGAAATTCAGATTTGCAAAAGTCAAAATTACATATAATTGAATTTTCTACAACATGGAAGTATTAGTTTTCACAAATTAAAATATTTGATAGATGAATACCTCAAAATACCTGAAAATTATATCTATAAACTCAGATCTACGCTATACCACCGATCAAAACAAAAATACTATATACTAAACATGTTAACAATTTAGAGAAGCATATTATAGAATAAAAACACTTTAGTTTTTATGGAAAATAAAAAATAAAGCATGGTCATATCACTTTTGAGCAAGATGTACTTGCCTAGGTTTTAGCAACCGAGCCTAATCTTCCACTCCACCACCAAGAGGGGTTCTGAAACCACACTCTATGCCTCAAGGCCAAGCTTTCCTAAGCTTGAGGAAGAGCATGGAGAGTGAAAAGGAAATGAAGAAGGAAAGAAAAGAGAGAGGAGAAAAAAACTCAAAGGATATATATAAAAGGGAAAATTAATCGTGACCGTTGGATCATGATCCATGTCACGATCTAAGTCAATCCTAGCCATTGAAAGAAAACCAATTGTCTACTGGATAAAAGGATGTATCTACACTATTCACGAAAATATCTAAACACTATTCGTCAAAATATCCAAAATACTATTCACAAAAATATCAGAAACACTATTCACAAAAATATCTGAAATAAAAAATATCTAAAATGTGGAAAATCTGTCTGGGCGGTATGCCGTCGATATACACCGGTACACCGTCGGTATGCTGTTCCAAGAGAAAATCTATAATTTGGAAGAAAATTCAAAGCATTCCAAAACCAAGAAAATATGAAATATAGAACAAAATACATATCCATATATAAATACCGATACTGTGAGACGAGTCTCAAAACTCTCCATAACTTAGAAAAATTTCATCCTCGAAATTTTCTAAAGCCAGTCCAGCAAAAATACGCATGCTAAAACAATGTAAAATCATAACTCATCGAAAGAAAACATCCCGTGTACAAGTGATAATTGACATATAGAATTTAAATAAATACGAAAATAATAAATACATACATATATAATACTAGAAAAGAAGCGAACTAGGAGGCAAGTGGAATAATATACCCATGAGTCAGTTGAGTAGGGATTCATTCTCGCTTGCCTACGCTGACTCACAAAGTAGAAATGGGTCAAGTCTCGAAGTAAGTCGGTACCAACGACTCAGTCGAAGACATGACTCTAATTTAGGACGCACCTACGTAGTCCGGATACATGATAGATATCGTGTATCACGAGATACAGAGGCAGAAGAGTGGTACGAGAAACTCGTCTTCACTCACTGAATTTGTCGAGGCGACCATTATATTCCGAGTATAGGTAGAATACAAGACCGTCAATAAAACCCAAGAGTAAGATAAACTGAAGGAAATGCTCAAAAGCTCGCCTAAAATTTGACCGCCCTCGGCCAACATCACCTGCAAGCTCATGTTAAAAGCATGCCCATGCTTCAAGGGTACTCGTGTGGTCTGCTACTGGCTCGGTCTAGCCTACTGGGCTTGGGCATACTGTGCTGGACGCTGGTGCTGAAATTGTTGAGACTGCGTCGGAAGCGGGCGCTGAACATAGGATCGTGTTGACTCTGGTGGTCCCTTTTGGCCCTCAATTGCCGATAGTACTAGGATAACTAATGAAGCCTCTGGACGTCTACGGGGATAAGACGCAATCATACGATTAGATGCCCCGCATCCTAGACACTGACCATTGGCCCTCCTGTACTGGGCTCTAGTGTGTCCAGGCTTGCCACAATAATCACATCCTGGATGTCCTAACTGCCTAGACTGCTGCACTGATGCCACGGTCGGGGTTGATGATATAGTCTGACGAGAAGGTCGGTGATCTGGAGCTCTGATTGTTGGGGCGGGAGATGAGGATTGAATGGTAATGCCCCTCATCGTCGAATGTGACCTCTTCTGACCTCCGGTCCTCTTTGCTATCCTTTGACTGGTCATCTCCAAGGATCTGGCTGCTCTCAGTACTTATCAAAGGTGTCATAAAAATGGCTTACCATAAGTTGCTGAAGCTCCAAGTGCAAGCCATGTTCGAACCTCCGAGCTCTATCACCATCGGATCCGAGCTCTATCACCATCATACGCTACCATATGCGATTCAAATCGACTAAGCCTACTGAACTCTACCACATACTGATCCATGGTCCTTACCTGCTAATGAAGGTTGTTGAACTGTAGCTGAAGCTGTAACTTGGCTGAGGTGTGGAAGAACTTCTCCTGGAAGCACTCCCGAAATGTCTTTCAACTAATAGGCCTAGGAAGATCCATCTCCTGTGCTACCCGCCAGTCACGGGCAATGTCTGATAACTGCAGCTTCACCACTGCTACCCTATCCTCTGCTGGAGTCCTAGATGCCTCCAAAATGGCCTCGGTGTCTTGAGCTAAGAATCGACTGATATTGCATCTTCGATGCCAAAGAACTGAGCTGGACGTAGGCGACTAAATTCGGATACTGAGTTGTGACCACGACGTCCACTCGCCTCCAAAGCTACTGTAACACCCTGGCAGAGGGTGTTGTTGGTGTGGTCCTGGCCCTGCTACAACTGTTGGTACAACTGAACCACCTGCTGCTGGATCTGAAGCTGATTCTGATGTTGCTATTTTCGTGCCTCCATCATGCCCCTCATTATCTCGAGTAGGGCACGTTGGTCTACCTAGGCTGGCTGTACTAAAGGGACTGACGGAGCTGGCTGAGCTGACTGAACAAGAACATACTAAGCTACCGAAGGATGCTGAGATGGTGCTAGATTCTAACTATGCGGAGGCGGGGTCTGATCATGACCTTCCATCTGAGCGATCTGAGACGGCGGAGCAACTGAACCTTCGAAAGAAGAAGCAGGCGGTATGTCCCTGAAAGATAAGGACGTGGGATATCAATAATAGACAAGAATAGAACTAGGATATGTCAATCATGTTTACAGTTCAAGGAAAATGAGAATGCGATAAGCAAAGGGAGATCAAATGAAGACAAATATAGGATGAGATTCTAACAAGATGAATCCCCCACAAGTCTGAAGACAGACCTACATGGGCCACCAAAAACCCTATCATGCCCTAAAACCAAAATACGGGATAGCAAGGGCGAAACAAAGCTAGCTACGTACGTTAGAGTATGCCAGTACCCAAAATACGATCACGGTTGTCTAGAAGACAAGTGAGAGGACTCTAGCACGCCACTGACGACTCCTATGGTCGAACAAATCCTATCTCAATCAAACAACAAGTATCAAGAATATATCAAATATGAAAGTAAAGAGGCGTCCAAAATACTATATCATACATGATCATGAAGCTAGTGAATACAAAATGCTACACTAGAAAATTACCAATATACATGATCACTATATCAGTCTAGATCAAATATAATACATCATGTTGACCAAAGTCTGAAAAAGTCTCAAAAATAATAGGGCTAACACATGCTCTAGCTAACACCACCCAAAATGAAATGAACCGCAAGTGGTAAGAAAAGAAAATCCACTCGCGAGGAGGAACAACCGCAGATCTAAGCAGGCGACGGGTCATCTAGAGAAAGGTAGGAAGAATCCTTGGGCTCTAGCGGTAAATCTGGGCAAATAAAACCAGTGGGGTCAGACTCCCAAATAGAAAGTACCACAAGGAAGCTCAAGGTAAACGACAAAGTCCAACAATAACAAAACAACACAATGACAGAAATAAATAAAGGCGGGTCGAGACTAGTGTGGTACCAATGCATGTATCTCGAGAATATAAATGACTGAATAGAAATAATGAACAATATAGCTATGGAACATAATAAGCCGATGAGCAACAATGAACTTAGGAACTACTAGAAATCGGAGCCACAACCCTTAAACCAAATAAAGACCAGGGTTGTAGAACTTTTTCTGAGCAGAACCTAGCCGCTAGCCACTCACCGACACAAGAGCATATAATGTAACTCACAACCAAAAGTGCACGACCAATCATTCTCTACGGCTTGCTATCATTCGCTAGCTAGGGTTATCACAATCCTAATTACTAGTTTGCAAGTTGAGGAACTTCACTACCACCTACGATGTAGTAAATCGGATGGCCAAAGGGGCGACGACGGTAGAAAGAACAGAAATACAACCAATCAATAATCTCTATCAATAGTAGACAAACACATCTACTCAAAAACAAACATATCAATAGTAGATTAAACATCTACTCAAAATCATATCAATAGTAGATAAATATCTACTCAATCAATAGAGGTCAGGGGCCCACAATAATAGGGGTTATCCCTACCACTGTGGGGGCCCATAGCGACCAGAGTCGCGGTAGCATAAAGTGTCCTCCCCCTCCCAATGATCTATATGAGTTTACTAGTCAATTACCTAAAAGATTTATTTTTAATTCTCAAGTCATGGACACTTAAGAATCGTCCTATAATGACGAGTCATAGGTACAAGTCATTTGTGAGATATCTCTAGCAAATGTTCTTAATACACATTACGCGCGATACATTAGACAATACTCACACTCGATTGTCCGTTTCCAAGATGCAAATAGATTAGACATGTAAAAATTTAAATCCATGGTGTCAATAAATAACATGCATTCAATTTCAATTTAGAAGTCAATCAGGAAATCAATACGGGAATGCGCTACTACGAGCCACTATCTAGAATCTGGACTGTAGAATAATACGTAGACGTAAGCATGTGTATATATATGGTGTACAATCACTTTCAATCTATACAATAATACTAGAGCATGCTAAGATATCATTTCAAACGAAGAGTTTTGCAAAAACGAAAAAATGGGCAAAAATAGCTCAAATCAGCCAAATTCGGCATACCGACGGTATACTACGGTATACCGGCGTTATTCTGGCCAAAAGACAGTAAGTTTTTGGACATAAGATCGGTATTCTGTCAGTATAAAATGGTATTTCGTCGGAATTCCTTTTATCTAAACAGCAACGAAAAATTAAAAATGATAAAACTTGTTTCGGCCATAAAAATCTTATTTTAAATCGAAATTCCAATTTTTAAAAGTCAAAATTGCATAGAATTGAATTTTCTACAACCTGGAAGTATAAGTTTTCACAAATTAAAACATTTGATAGATGAATACCTCAAAATACTCAAAAATCACATCTATAAACTCAGATCTACGCTATCTCACCGATCAAAACCAAAAGTGCTATATGTAAAATATGTTAAAAATTTAGAGAAGCATATTATAGAACAACAAAACTTTAGTTTCTATAGAAAATCAAAAAGAAAGCATGGTCATATCACTTTTGAGCAAGATGTACTTGCCTAGATTTTAGCAACCAGGCCTAATCTTTCACTCCACCACCAAAAGGGGTTCCGAAACCACACTCTAGGGCTCAAGGCCAAGCTTTTCTAAGCTTGAAGAAGAGGAAGGAGAGAGAAGAGGAAATGAAGAAGGAAAGAAAAGAGAGAGGAGAGAGAAACTCAATGGGTATATATAGAAGGGGGAATTAAACGTGACCGCTGGATCGTGATCCATGTCACAATCTAAGTCAATTCTAGCCAACGAAAGAAAACCAATTGTCCAATGGATAATATGATGCATCTACACTATTCATAAAAATATCTAAATACTATTCATCAAAATATCCAAAATACTATTCACAAAATATTAGAAACACTATTCACAAAAAGATATGAAATCGAAAATATCTAAAATGTGGAAAATTTGTCTGGGTGGTATGCCGTCGGTATACACCGTACACCTTCGGTATGCCGGTCCAAGAGAAATCCATAATTTGGAAAATTTTCAAAGCATTCCTAAACCAAGAAAATATAAAATATAGAACAAAATACGTATCTATATATAAATACAGATACTGTGAGACGAGTCTCACATAATATGTCCTTAAATATTGAAAGAGAGATTAGTCATTATGTATTCAAGTCTTCAACTACTTAAGCCAATGTTTCTTGACATATTTATATGTACATAGGTCCCTAAGGGATCTCCTAGAAAAAATTAAATCGAGCCTATCTATAAAAGTTTAATTGTATGTTTATGATAAATTCTAACTATATATAGAGAGAGAGGAAGTTAGGAATAATATTTATTGGAGGGTACGATGATCTCTCTCCAAAGAAAGATCGAGAGTACATCAAAAGGATTTTAAGTAGAGAAAGGAATGTGGTAGGAAATTTATTGTAGTATCTCATCCCAACATCGTGCCCCGTTCCTCGTTCGTAGGGAGCGCGGTTAAGAAATAATATCGCTATTGATTGGTCGTGACCGATTGAATTAAAATTATTTCCTCGTTATGGAATGGCTTTTTCAAAATCATGTCCCACATTCAGCGAATTGTGCGTCGAGGATGGACTATGCGGTTGAGTCGGAAGAGACCTCCCTTGCTATGTTTTTCATGTCGCACTTGTTTCTTTGGATTTGGTTTTATGAATACATTTTCGTGAATATTTTTGATGGATTTGATTGAATGCGTCCATCAAACTTCGCATTTCATATTGAACTCGGAATAGAAGGTAAAATTGTTGATTCATTGCTTATGCAATTTTAGGTGATCATGTAGGTACCGTCTAGCACAACCGTCATCTTTTCTTTCACCTCAAGTAAATCTTGGTGAGTGGATAAATCATCAACGATAAATAAATCGATCACTCATCACTGCAACTAGAATTTTCAAGCAAATTACAGCAGCACAAAGTTACCACAGAGTCCACTGTTAGTATTTTGGTACAACATACATTTGCTAGCTCTTTCGAAGACAAATTCGGTAACCATATCCTCAAAACAATGATAAAATAATTGATACATCTCTCTTCTAAATCATCTAATACATCAAATAGTATATGTATCTGATCTTCTAGAATCTTCAGGAGTCGTCATCCAATCCAATGCGGTCCACATGCCCTGGTTTAATATGTCAACGATCCAGTCAGGAAATAAGCTCAACAACAGGATGAAATAGTATATAAAATAGCAAGTATACTGGAAAGTACCTAAAATCATACACTAGCTACCAGAAACATGTGCAGTAGAACATTAGTGAACATGTAGGGTTATCAAGTCTAATGTATAGCAGAATGATATACTAGTAGTCACGTATAATATAAGACATTTTGTACAATGTACTAGCAGGAATAAGGTATAAAGTAATGATTGTTTGCCATTAAAATCTTTTGATGGAAATTTTAATACAAACAGAACAGTGTTACAATGTAGGACTTAGACATAGTCCTAGGAGTACACTTTTGTTTATCTGGGTCCCTTGTACCGATGGAGCGAGTGACAATACGTTGACTCCGTTGACGATCTGATGACGGTTCTTGGTTCTCTGAATATCTGAGTTGCTCTGGGTACTAGAGCTGGTGAAGAGGAAGAAGACGTTGAGTGTCTGTAGCTGCCTCTCTGGTTGTGCGATGTCTTTGTCGGTATATGTATGTTCGTCTCTGTGTGTGTGGAAGAAGAAAATGATCCCTATATTTATAATCTGCAGGCTGGCTGCTCATGCGCATATGTAGGATGCGCCTGGACGCGGGGACGCCACGTGGTTGTTGCTGATGGAGGCGCATGGACGATGCACCCTAATTGAGGGGTTGAATTCTTCATACTGCTGTTGTGGGCTGGCACGTAGTAGGGGGAGAATCTTTCTGTTGTTGAGATCTTGGGTGAATCGAGTCAAGGGACACGTGTCATCGGCCCATGGCTCGGAGATCTCGGATTTGGTGGGGAATGATCTGGTAGGATGCGCCTGGGATTGGGCGTATGAGGAAACTTTGGCTCACAACCTTTGGGAGTCACGAACAATTTGGGGCGCATAGCTTTTGAGGCGCATACGAGGCTTTAGTAGTGACTTTACTTCTGTCTTTAGGGATCAGAGAAAAGTCTAAGGCGCATGGCTTTTGAGGCACATGTAGAACTTTGGGCGCATGGCTACGGAGGCGCATGCAAGATGGTTGGACGGCCACGTGGCTTGTAACTGCCGGAGGGGAGTAATGATGATGCTGATGTCGGCGACACTTCTTTTTCTGAAAAAGCTGTCAACTACAGTCTTCGAGGGACATGCTGCTAGCTCTGTCAGACTTCAGCATTTAATGTTCTTTGACAGGTGATAGGTTGTTGAGTAGGCGCATCGATCGGCGTTCCATTAGGCGCATGGGGCCATATGGGGGTGCATGCTTGTGAAGCACTCGGTACTGAAGGGCGCGTCTGTGTGATGTGCGGTCTGTCCGACGCATCCGTACCACTTGATACGTCTTTTGGTGCGATTGTTACGTTCTTCGAGTGATTTAAATAGTCGTTTTTGACTTGGCTGAATTCGAAGCGTCAGGTTCATCCATTTAATGTAAATTCATTACACGGGATTCGGAGAGCCATCCACTTGGTGCATGGGTTTGATTTGCCCGGCCTATAAATAGTAGCATGGAGAGAGTTTGCTTCTCGTTCTCTCACGTCCTTCCAAAGCGAACTTGTTTACTCGAGTGCTTTCTGTTGATGAGATGCTCCCGAGGGTGAAGATGCGACGCATTGTCTTCATTGATGCACTTGAAGGTGACTGTTACATCCAAAAGTCAGAGTCGAGGGCTTTCAAGGCAGGCGAAAGGTGCCTGTTGCATCCAAAGATCGAGATGCTCGAGCCTCGTCTCCGTTATGTGGAAAGAGCCGCAGGAATTGTGGTGCTGCGACTTTGGGGGCTCTTTCTTCTGTCAGAGTGGGTGTTGCCCATTCTGGTTGTGTTGAAAGCTGCTCCTTTAGCCGTGGTTTCGATTGCGGTCTTCCTTGGTCTTTGGAGGCTCTTTCGAAGCCTCCCCTGGCTACATGTTGACTTGCGGTGCTCTTCTCTTCCTCGGTTTGGGGAGCTCTTCCTCCAGCTAGAGGGTTGATTGCCACCCTCGTTCTGCTCAATAAATGCTTCATTAGTCGAAGCATTTAGACGACGGTGAGCCTGACTGGAAGGGTGGCACGTAACTGAGCTGCTTATGAGCACCCTGAATTTTGGGTTGATTTTTTTATTATTTTATTTTATTTTCTGATTGATTGGTTTGGATAAATAATTTATTCTATTATTTTTTCTTAAGTCTACTTTTTCGTGCTTTTGATATTTGGAGTGTCAGGGATGTTCAACTCTGGAAATCTTCTTCACGAGTTTTGGAGTGGACAGGATTACCTTCATGACGGTATATGGTGTCCCACTCAAACTTGTTCCCTTGTGCTCTTTTTTTTCCGTAGAACTTCGGGTCGATTTAGACCATTTGATTATTAATTAATTTTTCCACTCTTTTCCTTGATCATTATTAGCACGTTACCGTGACTTTTAATTTAGGAGCACAAGACCAGTCAGTTTCTTGAAACCAACTTCTCATGCATGATCTACTCGAGACGCTCGTCACCTATGACCTTCGTGTCCCACTCAGACACGCTATTTTGTGCTCCATTTGCTTCACACAACTTTTCTGACACGTGACCCAATTTTATTTCACCCTACGGTGTCATATTCATTTTCCAACTTAATTTGTGGGTACCTTGTCGACCAAAACCTGTCAGCCCCAATTATGGATATGGTCCACATTGAGCCTACTATCCGCATGCCACTTGTGTCCCATTTATTGGAATCCCCATGTGCTACTTATTTACCCATGAACATCGACACTTATTTTTAATTCATTTATTGCATAATGTCCGATTTTGGATCCAATCCGGCTCCACTGAACCCAACCCCAGCTTCATTTTTCCTCTCTCATGATGCCCTCATTTTTCTTACCCAAAAATAATATTGAATGCTCATTCTACCTATTTTTATATTTATTGGAAATTCTATTGACTTAAACCCCTATTGGAATTACCTACCTAGCCATTGGTTAATCTAACTAAATCCTCACCATGCATTTCCCACACTTTCACTCACAGCCAACATAGGCCGGCCCTAACTCCCAAGCTCCTTTTTTTATATCTCTTTCTCTCTTATCCTCTCTCTCTCCTCCCTTAAATTATTTCTAACAACAACAACAACAACAAAAACACAACACCAGCAACAACACCACTACACAGTCCCTCATTCCCGAGCCACCCCATGGCCAAGCCCAGGCCGACCACCTCCGGCGTGGCCGAGCCACCGACCTCCGCCGCAGTCGACCACCACTCCTCCATATCCTCCTACACTTCTTCGCAACCAAAACTTCATCTCCACCTTATCACCATCACCAACCACCTCCGCCGGTCGCACGTTGGCCACGAGTCGCCGCCCTCCGCCGCGCTAGCCGTGCGCCGCATGTTCGCCGACGTTGCCAGGCCGTGCTATCCCGTGCGCCGCTGCACAACGCACTGAAACGGCAGCAGCGGCAACAGCACGGCGCCATGGCCACGCGCGCGCGCTGACCGCGTAGGCCGCCATCGTGGCCCCCAACGACCACCCCCTCGCGTGCGCCCTACCCTAAGTTTTCCTCCCATGACGTCCACATCCTCCGAGATGCGCCGTCGAGGCGATTCGTGCATTTTGCACGAAGTCCCGTCGTGACGAGCTCGAGAACGAGGCTGAAATAGCGTTCCGTTGCAGCAACTTTGCGAGCATTTTCTCAAAAATCTGACCGTTGGATCGGCAATTTCTTTGCTCCATCACAATCTCGGTATATCCACCTTCACTTATGTCAATTTTTGTCCGTTAAATTTATCGTTTGATACATCAAAACCGGCCACCAAGTTGACCGTTTAAATTGTATTAAATTTGGACAATTTTGCGGGGCCAACTTCGTCAGCTTGTATATCCTCCACCGCAGCTCCTTTTGGCATGCTACCAGTTCCTGTGCGAAGCTGGTATAACCCCCTTACTACCCCTCCAGTTTCGTTTTATTGTGAGCTTGTTTGATTGGTTGAATTCGACGCCAAAGTTGGTCGTCCGAATTCGTAATTTCTAACTTGTAAATTTTCATTTTTGAACACGGGACTCCACATTTCATTTCTGACACCACTATTAGACTCGTGGCATCGTTCTGGCATGTTTTCATATAAAATTTGTTAGATTTGGAGAACGTGGGCCCTGGCACATTTTTCGGTGCAAAGTGGATCCCACATTCTGTGTCAACGGGACTTTTTGATGCCGACTCATCGGAATCCAATTCCGGATATACCGTTGAGTTTATAATGTCATTTTAGACTCGTTGACATATAATTTGCTAAGTTTTGGTGGACATTGGATCCGGCACGCATTTCGGTGCAAGTCCGATACCAATATCCGGGTCAACGGATCATTTTGAGATCGGCTCATCGAAATCCAATTTCGGATGTACCGTTGAGTTCGTATCGTCATCCTGGACTCGTTGACATGTAGTTTGCTGAGTTTTGAGAACATTGGCTCCGGCACGCATTTCTATGCAAACCGGAATTCTAAGTTCAGGTCAACGGAGCAAATTGAGATCGGGTCAACGGAATCCAATTCTGGACATACCGTTGGGTTCGTGTCATCATTCTGGTTTCATGGACATATAATTTGTTATATTTTGTAGACTTGTTTTCTTGCACATTTTTCGGTGCAGAACGGCTCCGACACGGACACAGTTTTGACCCAAAATTACCTTTTTATCCTTGTGTCCAAATTGGACCGATGGGTAGGCTATTTTAGCTAATTTGACCATTCTGGACACAGTGGCAATGTTTATTTCATCGTCCGACAATGTTTGTTGATAGTTTCTCTGAGTTTAACCTTTTTATAATTTATTAATAATTAATCCTTATAATGTTCGTATTTCGGGATTAGTACAACGAAACTGAGATCAGTCAATTCCAGTGATCTCACATCGCTAAAATTGACAAGATGAACACGTGGATCACTATAATAAGATTATCAACCTTATCATTGATCTTCTTATCTCGATTTGTGTGTCGTAAGTTTCGACGTGCGAATAACGAAGTACACCTTATTCTTTAATAATTAGACTAGAATTTACCCTATTGACAATAGTTGACCCAAAGTCAACTATAAGTCAACACTTGACCTAGTTTGACTAGATTATTGACCGGAGTTGACCTAGAGTGTTTTGACTTAGAAGAACCTAGAATAAAATAAATTGTTTGTAGAGATTTATTTATTACAACTTGAACACCTTGTAACCTGTGTTGCTTTAAATAGGACTCTGTGGCTTCAGTTGGACCCCTATACCTATCAGCTGTTCAGGTTATCAGGCGATTACATTCTCTGATCATTTCATATCCTGTTAGAATTATTTTTCTGCTTTAGATTACTTTACTTGATGGTGTCACGTTGGTAACACGGATTAGTACTATATGGATCCATTCTTGAGATGTTATCCCCTCAAGGAGCATCGTATACTACATGTTATGTGCGTTTTATTTATATGGTGTATCACTATGCTTCATGATTCTTCGATCACTTGTGACATATACTCTCATGATCACAGAGTCTTCCCAGAATCACCCCATTTATGGGCATTTCCAGAATTACCCTATTGTAGGCATTCCCAAAATCACCCATTTATGGGCTATCCATGTATCACCCCTTGTGGGCCTTTTTATGGAATCATAACATAACCTGGTTGGATCCTTGTATATTGATTGGGGGTACGGAGGAGTAGAAGTAGACATGTGAATAATATCCAAGTAGTGTAGTTCCCAGAATCACTCCATAGTATAGTTCCCAGAATCTCCTATGCCATTCACATGTTTATATTGTACTCTGACTCACTAGCCACTGTTAGCTCTCTACTTATAGTAGATATTTCTATTACAGTTCTCTTTCTCTATTTACATACTGTATTTCCTTCAGATCCTATATCTTACTTTACTGTATGATTATATTTTCTAACCTGCTATGATCTGTTGAGATGTACTGTGCTCGCTCCAGTCCTGACTGGACCTGTTGATAAATTTTACAGATAGCTTGGAGGTTGCCTGCTAGCCTAGAGGAGACAGTAGAGGTTGTATAGATAGCTAGGATTTATTCATAGTTTATTTTCAGTTGTCTTGAGATGTATTTATGGATTACTGTATTTGAGTTTTGAGATGTATTCTGAGTTTTCGTATCTTAGACACTTAGACTCTTCTGGTCTTCTATTTTTTATTTGAGTTTTATAAATTATCGTACTTCTTCTTCCTTAGTTGTGATTGAGTTTATATTCTGCTATGTCACCCCCATTCGGGGTGTATAAACTGCTTAGCCTTATACTGTTAGATGCATGAGACCTAGGACAGCGTTCTACCGCCGACACTGTGGCGTAGGCTGGGCGTTGTTACGTTCTCGTGCCCTAACTCTAGGGTGCGGGTCGTGACAGTCACGATTTTAGTGGTGGCCCATGCAGGTCGAGTTTATGTAGTGGTATTCGAACTAGAGTACCACTACAGCCTGCAGTAGGAATAGGATATATATTTTGAAGGTACTCAATCACAGTTAGGATCACTTGAGAGATTCCTGGGACGACCCATAAGAATCTTATTTATCACTACCACATTTCTAGTTTGAGGGTAAATTTGTCATTTTGTAGTAATTTAAATTTATTAGAATTAATTAGAATTTATGGGAATTTTTAGGAATTATTTTGGATTTATTTGGACTAGTTTATTTTTTGACTAGTTTTGACCCTTGTAGACCAACCTAGGAACTAACCCTAGTTAGTTGGGCTTGGTTAGGTCAAGTGACTCTAGTCTAACCTAGTATGACTTAAGTTAGTAGTTATTGATTTATTATAAATTTAATTAGGAATTTAGGAATCAAGTGTTTTGATAAATGGCTTGTGGTTTCACAAGTCATTTTGTGACTAAACTTGATAGGACTAGCTAACCTAGCTCAAACCCCACCCAAAACCAATATGGCCGGCCAGCTAGGTTTAACCTAGGGATTCCCCCACTATAAAGTCCCTTCTAGATTTTAGGGCTAGCCTCTTTTAGGGTTCATCCAAAAGTTCTAAAGAAAGAGGTGAGTACCATCTTCCAAAATTTATTAAAAATCTAATTTAAATCCTTTCTTCCCCAAACCAATTTCATTAGGACCTAAAATCAATGCTCTTGCTGTTGGTATTGATTATTTGCAGGGAAACAACAATTTGTGAAAGTTTGGGCGGCTTGAGGAATCTCTCCATTTAGTTTTTTGTGAAGGCTTGTTCACCAATAGGTAACTTTCCCTTTTTTCCATAGATTTTCATTTTGTCTTCACCAATAGGAAGCCCTAAGGGTCCCCCTAAGGTCTGGATAGGTTTCGTGTCCAGTGTCGAAGGATTCGTGTCTATTCTGGACACGTATCAGTACACTAGCCATGGTATTCGACAGAATGCCACAAAGGGCATGTCGATCCAGTTTACCTATTGTTTTTGAATAGGAAATAGGTTTTAGATCTAGCTTAGGGATTTCTGTCCTTGTGTCGTAGTTTTCATGTCGTCTTGTGTCGTTTTGATGGTGTGGACACGCGCGTGCACACGCTCGCGCGCGTGCTACAGGGATCCCCTGCCTATCGGGCCCTGTAGCGGACATGACACGACACGTTTTGGGCTGAAACTTTGGTGGCACTTGGGGCTCTTGACTGACATGTCACAGACCAATTTTTAGCTCGTCTTATCGAGTGGTTTGAGAGAAATCTCAACCGCACCGATTTCCTAGTGCACTGCATAGCGTAGTTTTGGGCCACTGATACGGGCCTCGTGTCCGACACTGACACGTCGTAGACACAGACCAGTGGGCCTATAAGGTAGCCCTATAGGTGGGCTACCTATGAGGGTGACCACGAGATCCTCTCGTGTCTTGTGTCGTGCACACGACACAAGTGCACGTGTGTACGAGACAGTGCACTGTCAGTGCACTGTATGTATGTAATTTTGATTTCTGGTTATGGACACACCGTGTCAGGCTATGGGTGACACGAGATGAGTTGTGGGGCTTGTGCACGAGGGGTGTTTTCATTTTCCAAGCATTAGGTTCATGATTAATTAATTTGCTATTCGATTCCTCATTAAAACCATGTTTTGATACTGATTTTATTTTTTTGTCATTCCCAGTTCTAAATTGAGATGGCCTGATAGTTTCAACCCATGCAATGATGTTTAATACTGAATTTTTGATTCTAAACATGTTCCTATATCTGAAATCTGAGATTTAGGAAGGCAATGAATCAATTTCCCTTCTTTTCTTCCTAACAAGGATTAACTTGATGTGTTAAATTGATGTTTAAAACTGAGTTCTAAGTTCCAGTTTGTTAAAAACCTGAGATTGTAGTAGATGGAAATCTGAGTTGGTTTTAAAACAAACCTGAGTTGAATCTCAGTTTTCAATTTGAATGTGGTTCCTCTCCTATATTTTTGAATAACTGCCATTGAATATTTATTGGTTGTTAGCTAAGATTGGATAAGTAGACTGAACTGAACCTTTGTTCAGGAATTTCCTGAGTTTGAATCTCAGTTTTCAACCTGAGATTTATTGAGTATTCATACTGTTTTGGGCATTCTTCAAATAACTGAGAATAGGAAGGAGGGGGAAACTGTCATTTGTTTTTCTGAGTTTTTGATATGAATATCTGTGTATGGACTCACATTTTCATTTTCACTAATTGCCTAACCTGCATTGTTCTAATTTATCAATTTGTGAAGATGTGGGGTTGAGAACCTGTGGGTGACACTGCCCCTTTGCAGTCCAGTTTGAACTGAACACTACACACACACACCTTGCACTCTCACTTGTTTCACACAACACACAGGCCTCTTTATATTCTATATGCATGTATGTACACACACTATTCTTCATTGTCTTGTATTTTCCTGCTAACACATGTACACACACTGTTCTGAGTCTTCCTTTACTGCTCACTGTTTTGGTATTCCTGCACATTGTCATAACACACACTCCTTCCTCATTCTTCCACTGTTTTGTATTTCCTGTTTATATATAGGTAAGCCCTATACACACACTGTTTTGTTTTCCTTACATTGTCTTATGTAAATTCCTGCAAACACATAATGCACACAGGTCCCTCTTATTCTTTACTGTGGTATATTTCTGCACATGTACTAGTCACTGTCCACACACAATTGCATAGCACACACACACTCTTGGTTATATACACACACACACATGCTTCCCCTCTTTATGCACCTATTTATGCAGCTTTATAAATGAATATCTATATGTAGTGTGTGCAATGTGAATACCTGTGTACTTGTGAGTGTATGTCTATATGTATGTACATATAGTATTTAGCCTAGGTACACTTAGTGTTAGTTCAATATACTTGTATCTATATATAATGTGTATATACTTAGGTATAATGGATACTTGGAATGTGGTGTGTTGTCTAATATAGACTTGTTAGAGCCTAGCATGACTTGTTAGACCTAGATAGTTGAGTTTAGACTTGATTAGACTAGGTTGACCTAGTTTGACTTCTAGGGTTGATCAAAGTTGACCAAGAGTTGACTTTGGCCTAGATTGACTTAGAATCATGTAGAATGCATAGTAGGACTCCATTTTACTATTCTGGACTTGTTGTGACTTGTGCTGTTCTGATTAGGAGCCAGACACCACTCCTTGGACGGTACTCTTCATATTGGACACTCAGATACAGACGAGTACATTCTTTGATCATTTCATATCCTGCTTAGAATTATTTTCTGCAGTAGATTACTTTACTTGTACTGTCACATTGGTCACACGGATTGGTACTATATGGATCCTTTCTTGAGATGTTATCCTTAGGGAGCATCGGGTACTCTATGTTCTGTGCGTTTCACTTTCATAGCGTATCATATGCTTCTTGGTTCTTTGATCACTTACGACATGTACCCTCATAATCGTAGAGTCTTCCTGGAATCTTACACTGTTGGGTTACCCCCAGAATCCCCATTTTTATGGGACTTACACTGTTGGGTTACCCCCAGAATCCCCATTTTTATGGGACTTACACTGTTGGGTTACCCCCAGAATCCCCATTTTTATGGGACTACTATGTATCACCTTCGGGGTCTACCACCTTTCGGGGGCTTATCACCTTCGGAGTCTATCACCTTCGGGGTCTGTTACATAGCATCATATAACATAACCTGGCTAAATCCTTGTGTATTGATCGGAGGTACGGGGGGAGTATTACATGTTCATATTGTACTCTGACTCACTAGTCACTGCTAGTTCCTTATGTATAGTAGATATTTCTATTACAGTTCTCTCTCTGTTTACATACTGCACTTCTTTCAGTACTTGTATCTTACTTTACTGCATGTTTATATTTTCTAACCTGCTATGATCTGTTGAGATGTACTGTACTCGCTCCTGTCCTGACTGGACCTGTTGAAAATATTACAGAGGACGAGGAGGAGGCTTGCCTGGATACTTACTACGGGACAACCTTAGATGACACCTACGAGCTGGACCCTCAGGAGGGCCCAGCTCTAGCTGAGGAGATCACCCCGATTGCCTAAACTAGACTAGTTAGGCTTATCTTACTTTTACAGTCTTGAGACATGTCTTAGTTAGACTTTATTTGGAGTTATGAGTTGTATATATTCTTTCATCTGAGACCTTGTACTGTTGGATATTGCTGGGATTATCTTAGACTACTGCTTTTATCTATTTACTTCCTTGAGTTCTATTTTATTTCGTGCTATCTCTTCCTTAGTTGTGATTGAGTTTTACTGTTATTTCACCCCACTCGGGGAGTATAAACTGTTTAGATATATATTGTTAGATGTATGTTGACCTAGGACAACGCTCTACCGCCGACACTACAGCGTAGGATGGGCGTTGTTACGTTCTCGTACCCTCACAGTGGGTGCGGGTCGTGACACATTTTTAGTGGTAGCCCATGCAGGTCTAGACGAGAAGTGTAGTGGTACTCAAACTAGAGTATCACTGCAGCCTGCTATAGGATATAGGACATTAATTTTAAGATACTCAATCACTTTAGGAAAAATTCCCTTTTATTGCCATCTAAATCCTTTTGTCAGCTGATCCTTTGAATTATAATTGTCCGCCTTTGTTATTTTGCTTCTTTCTCAGAAATTGATACTCTTGTTTGTCTATCTCCAGGATGGTAGAGACTCGATCGCAGCGTACCGTCCATGAGGATGCTATAGAGGGGACTGCTACCTCTCAGCCAGCACGGTGAGGCCAGGGGACTGCAGCTCCTGCCACCTCAGCTCGTGTTGAGACCTCGGCAGCCGCAGCAGGAGGTATGCATCCACCGACTGGGAGGCAGGACCCGGTCATTCCAGAGGATCCTTTTCTGCCGCCACCGCCTCCAGGACATGTGGACGCAGCTCAGATGTTCACGTATTTCCAGCAGTTCATGGACCGACAGCAGGCTCGGCAGGACAGAGGCATGGAGTTGGCCGTCACGACAGCCGTAGCTCGACCAGTGGTACAGCAGCAGAGGACACCGGGGATCGAGCAGTTTCAGAAGATGAGCCCCAGGGACTTCATGGGAACAAAGGGGATCCTGTATGCCGACGAGTGGATCGAGCATATGGAGGAGATCTTCCGCTTGGCCAGGATTCCAGCAGACCTTCAGATCGAGGCCGCAGCTAGCCGGATGCGAGATCTTGCTCGCACCTAGTATCAGTAGGACCCCAGGGTAGGAGTACCAGGGCAGACTTGGGAGCAGTTCAGGGGCTTCTTCAAGAAGAAGTTCTTCCCTGATTCAGCAGTCAGAGCCTTGGAGACGCAGTTTGAGAGCTTGGTCTAGGGGAGCCTCTCAGTAGAGGAGTATGCGGGAGAGTTTGGCCGTCTCGACAGGTTTGTTGAGGGGTTGAGCGAGACGGCGAAGGCCCAGAGGTTCCGGAAGGGTCTGGTCAAGGAGGTCAAGTCCCTGACCAAGGGGAACAGAGATGCTACATTTGAGAAGATCTTGACGGGAGCCCTGCTAGCAGAGGATGATCTTGAGCTTAGGCTCAAGAGAGGGAGAGACCCAGTTGGGGGCAGTAGCAGCAGCGGAGGCCAGGCCAAGAGGCCTCACTTTCAGTTCCAGCAGCCGAGGCAGTTTCAGCCGCAGCCGATTCAGCAGAAGCCAGCTCAGCATCAGCAGCAGCCGAGGCAGCACCAGCAGGGCCAGAGGTAGGTTACCGTTTGTATCTACTGTAGAAAGCCCGGGCATGTTGCCAGTGAGTGCAGGAAGAGGCTGGGACAGTGCCTTGTGTGTGGTTCAGCAGACCACCAGATGAGGGAGTGCCGTACAGGACGAGCAGCTCCGGGAGGAGGAGCAGGAGCCAGAGCTCAAGTGGGCCAACAGCGGGGACCAGTCCTGCCGACTCAGCAGCAAAGGTTTATCCAGCACTAGCAGCAGGCCAGGGGAGGCCAGCAGGGACGAGCTTTCACTATGGCAGCTGGAGATACGGAGGTGACTGGAGAGCTGATTGCAGGTTCGGTTCTTCTCGACTCCAGTCCAGCATTTGTATTGTTTGATTCTGGTGCATCGCATAGCTTCATTTTAGTATATTTTGCGATTAGGCATGGTATAGTAGCTGAATCGTTGCCTAGGACTTACAAGATCACGACCGGGGGTGGTATTATCCTCGTGAGTGATATCTGTAAGGGTCGAAGAGTAGTTTTGGGAGGCCGTGAGTTGGAGGTGAGCCTGCTCGTAATGCTATTGCCGAACTACGATATAGTACTAGGCATGGATTGGTTAAGCAGGCACCACGCCAGCATCGATTGCAGAGGGGGTAGAGTTCTGTTCAGAGTGCCGGGGGAGCCAGAGTTCGAGTACTCCAGACGTCAGGCAGAGCAGAGCAGCGGAGTCTTCTGTGGAGTCTCGGTCGAGGAGCAGACGATTCCACACCCCTTGGTAGCAGAGTATATGGATGTTTTCCCGAAGGAGTTGCCGGGACTGCCACCAGACAGGGACATTGAGTTCTCGATAGACTTGGTTCCAGGAACGGAACCCATCTCTCAGCATGTCTATCGGGTGAACAATGGCGAGCTGGTGGAGCTGAAGAAGCAGGTAGATGAGCTACAGGACAAAGGCTTCATCCGCTCGAGTTCGTCGCTATGGGGTGCACCAGTGTTGTTCGTGCCGAAGAAGGATGGGTCAGTACGCATGTGTATTGACTATAGGGCACTCAACAACCTCACGATCAAGAACAAATACCCACTGCCGCGGATCGACGATCTGTTTGACCAGTTGAGCGGAGGTCGGGTATTTTTCAAGATTGATCTGAGGTCGGAATATCACCAGGTGAAGGTGAAGAGGGAGGATATTCCCAAGACCGCTTTCAGGATGCGGTATGGGCAGTTCGAGTTTCTGGTTATGCCATTTGGGCTAACCAATGCACCAGCAGTGTTTATGAACCTTATGAATAAGGTGTTCCATCAGTATCTTGATCAGTTTATAGTGGTGTTCATAGATGATATTTTGGTACATTCCAAGACTGAGGAGGAGCACGAGGAGCATTTGAGGATAGTGCTGGAGATTCTCAGGAAGGAGCAGCTTTACGGGAAGCTCTCCAAGTGTGAGTTCTTCTTGGACCGGGTGGACTTCTTGGGAATGTGGTGACTGGAGATGGTATCTCAGTTGACCCCAAGAAGATTGTAGCAGTTGAGGCATGGGCAGCGCCGACTTCAGTTGCAGAGATCAGGAGCTTCCTGGGGCTGGCAGGGTATTATCGGAGATTCGTGCAGGATTTCTCCCGGTTTGCAGAGCCGTTGATACGGTTGACCCGGAAGGACGCTGAGTATGTTTGGTCAGAGGAGTGTCAGGCAGCTTTTGATGAGTTGAAGAAGCGGCTTACGACAGCTCCGATTTTGACGTTGCCTTCAGGATCAGGTGGTTTCACTATTTATAGTGATGCTTCAGGGAAGGGGCTGGGTTGTGTGTTGCAGCAGCACGGGAAGGTAATTGCCTATGCTTCCAGGCAGTTATGTCCCCATGAGAAGAACTACCCTACCCACGACCTGGAGCTGGCAGCAGTGATTTTTACATTGAAGTTGTAGAAGCATTATCTATATGGTGAGAGGGTGGAGATCTTCACAGATCACAAGAGCTTAAAGTATGTGTTCACTCAGAAGGTGTTGAACATGAGACAGCGCAGATGGTTGGAGTTGATAAATTACTTCGACATTGCACTACAGTATCATCCAGGGAAGGCCAACGTGGTTGTCGATGCCTTGAGTAGGTATCCGACAGCCATGTGTTTGACCATGGATCGGCATTTGCTTACCGACTTGGAGAGCCTTGGGATTGAGGTGATCGTACCGGAAGTGCAGATGCAGCTATGGGGGATGCAGATTCAGTCAGACTTGGTGGACAGGATCAAGGCGGCCCAGTTTGAGGATGTGGCTTTGCAGAGTATCAGAGAGTAGATCAGTATAGGAGTGGGGGATCCTGAGTTTTCACTTGCAGAGGATGGTGCCCTGAGGCATGGTGCCAGGTTATGTGTGCCTAGCGGGAAGCTTAGAGAGCAGATTATGCAGGAGGCCCATAGATCTCAGTACTCTATACACCCAGGTGCCAACAAGATGTACCGAGATCTGCGGGAGCACGTATGGTGGTCAGGGATGAAGCGGGAGGTGTCCCACTTCGTGGCTAGGTGTTTGGTCTGTCAGCAGGTCAAGGCAGAGAGACAGAGGCCCGGTGGATTGTTGCAGCCGCTGCCCATTCCCGAGTAGAAATGGCAGCATATCACGATGGACTTCGTTTCAGGATTGTCGCGTACTCCAGGACGGAAAGACGCGATTTGGGTCATCGTGGATAGGTTGACCAAATCGGCCCACTTCTTGCCATTCAAGGTGGGCACGTCTACAGAGAGGATGGCGGAGTTATATATGCGGCAGATAGTCAGGATCCACGGAGTTTCGGTCAGCATCGTCTCAGATCGGGATAGCCATTTTACTTCCCATTTCTGGAGGAGTCTGCAAACCAGCTTGGGCACTCAGCTCAAGTTTAGTACTGTATACCACCCCCAGACGGACGGACAGTCAGAGCGGACTATTCAGACCCTTGAGGATATGCTGCAGACGTGCGTCCTGGACTTTGGAGGTTCCTGGGAGGATCATCTTCATTTGGTGGAGTTTGCCTATAACAATAGTTTCCAGGCCAGCATCGAGATGTCACCTTTCGAGGCTCTGTACGGACGTAGGTGAAAACACAGGTGTAGGCAACTCTAGAGGGGGGTGAATAGAGTTTGTGTCAATAATCACCAAATAAAAATTAACTCTATATCACCTCCACAAAAACAACTATCAAGATAGTAAATAAATTAGAAATAAATGCGGAAGTAAATAAAGATCAGAAGAGCATTCGCAGACACAGCAGTTTTAACCTGGTTTCCCTCGTGGAGGACTAGTCCAGGCCTGAGAACTCTAGCTCAGGATTCAAATCCACTATTTGTGAAATAGTAGTTTACAACCCATGCCTTTTCTTCAGAAGAGCACGTCAACTTCTTACAGAGGATCGCAGTGGCGATTTGCTTGGAATTTTCCAAGCGACTTGGAATTGTCCAAGTGACTTTTCTTTTCAACTCTTGCACAAAAACTTCTAGCTGAATCGCACTTGAGTACCTTGGGGCTTAGGAAGTTTTGTGGCTAGTAGATTGGAAGAGTAAGGCTCTTGACTATATAGGCTATGTAAGAGAAGAAGAATAGAAGAGTGGATGGTTTCAAATGAGAGAAACCAAGGCCTATTTATAGGGTTCGGGACAAGCAGAATTCGGCCAGAATTCGGTATGGATAATTCAAATTTTTGGCCGTTGGACAGCTGGTAGCAAGCAGGCCCTAAAAATCAGGGTGCTGGAAATCAGGGGACAGAGTTCGGCCCGAACTCTGTGTGGAGGCAGAGTTCGGCCCGAACTCTGTCTCCAGAAGACAGAATTGGTCCATTGGACTTTTGGGCTTTGTGGAGCTTGGGCTTGGTTCAGGAATTGGTCTGTTGTATGGTAGAGCTTGGAGAGATATGTCTAGGGGTTGAGATGACTCAGTGCGACCCAACGTACACATTCTCCTAGACTCAATAAATTGAAGATTACAGACTTAGAACAATTAGGAAAACCAAGAGCCCTTTGATGATGTCTTTCTTCTGATATTTGAGCAGTCCTGAAGACTTCTTTTTCCCTGACAGCAGTCGTCCAAAGATATACAGATCTGAAAATCTGAATACCTTTCGGGGGCTTCGCCCCCGAACCCCCGACGGGAGGCGCTGCCCCCTCGACCCCTGTCCGCTGACCGGGCAGCGGAACCCCCGATGCGAGGCCCCGGATTGGTCGTTAGGCGGTTCGGAGAAATCCCTTTATATGACGCCGTCTTTGGTCCAACATTAATTCTTCATTGCCTATGTCCTGTTTGATCATATTAGATCATGCTTACTGCATGTCTACAAATACATGTTAAGCCAGCAAAATATGTTGCAGTACGATACAAGCATAGCAATACAATATAGGACAATTAGGACATTGCTAAGTTTAAGTAACAACATGATAGCATGTTAGGCCAACAAAATATGTTGCAGTACGATACAAGCATAGCAGTATAATATAGGACAATTAGGACAATGCTAAGTTTAAGTAGCAACATGATAGTGAGTATATGAATATTAGTGACATCATTATGTTAAACTTAACTGATTAGCCATATTCAAAAACACAATATAATCATTGGGCCAACAATCTCCCCCTTTTTGATTATGGCAAATCGGTTAAGTTTAAGACAGATATGATAGATGCATATATCACTAATAAACACATACTACGAGAAGATAGTGTGCTAACTTAAACTTATTTCTCCCCCTTTGACATGATCAAAAAATAAGCTCCCCCATAATAAGAGATAAACAAAAACGCAAGCATAAGTAAAGGAGGAAGGCATAGACAATCATGATCAAGATATACTAAATGAGGAACAATGGAAGAAGTGTGTAAAGACAAGTATAGAAACTACATACCCAATGTAGAGTGCCAAATAGAAAATAGCTTGTCAAAACACAAATAGTTGGTAAAACTAAAAGAATTTGAAAATAATCAATAGATAGTTTACCAACATGAAATCCAAGAAAGACATTCAAAACATAGTATGATATGAAATCCAAGAAAGACATCCAAAAACTTTTGGAAGAGAATTATGAAAAAAAATTCAGTCAAAAACCATAGGGATAAGATAATTGCAAATAATAGATATCAAAGTGGAAAGATACCAATTGAGATATTGAAAAGACAAATTTGATATCAATTGAAATATATAAACTTGAAACATTGATCAATGAAACTATGATAGTCATAATTGTCCACAGATAAATAGTGAAACAAAATAAATGAATGATCAATGTAAAATAGAAGCAATTGATATAAAAAGATCTCATTATTTGCAAATCTATTTGCTTATCCAAAATTCATGCATTTGAACTCAATTACCTTATCATGCTATATGAATAAACATGAAGGTAAAGGAGAAACAATGTTTGAGAAGGAGAAATTCAGTCGAATTAAATGCTCCCCCTCAAACTATGACCAATATAGATAAAATCATGAATATTGGATAAGTCCTCAACAATGAAAGCCAAATGAAACATACAAAGAAAGCCAAATCAAAGAAAGCACAATCGTCATCAAGATAAAATACGAAAGTAAATATTAACGAGATGACTTATATAAAAGAGAGAGATAATATGATAAAACCAATTGCATATACTCTCAAGAACCTTTCACAAAGTATCATAAACTCAATCACTAAGATATAAATAAAAATATGGGTCAATGATGAACTAGGTATACGACATATTAAAGGGTATAAATGAATTGAACCAATTTATTTGCTCCCCCTTAAAATATGCGTATCTAGTTCCAAAGCACTTATAGCATAAATAAAATGATAACTTCAAGATCTAGGGGTAAATCAACTATTGATTTCTCCCCCTTGCTCAATGCATATAAGGCTATAAAGACGACATAAAACAAATAATATCATCTTTAGGAGAGATATCCAATAAAATAGTCACTAAAGATGAACGATCAAAATGATATCTCAATTTAGCACATGTAATCAAAAGACGACATACACTAACCTATATAGAAGAATATCATATTGAAATATGATAGATCAATGCATGTTATCTTTTGAGAAGAAGATCATCATGAAAAGAGATTAGAAAAATATTATTATGATCAAGAATAATAAGGACCATTAGAAAAATATCATCATGAAAAGGAATAATAAGGTCCATTAGAAAAATATAATCATGAAAAGGAATAATAAGGTCCATTAAAAACAATCATGATGAGAATCACAATATAGCTCAAAAGATAAAAATACAAGTAAAGAAAAATGTCATCATGAATAAAGTTAATTAAATCAATCATGAAGAAAGTCAATTAAATCAATCATGAGGAAAGTCAAAATATAGCTCAAAAATAATAAAGCTCGAATATCATGTCCATGATTATCTAATTAAGAAATGATCAACCAACTTATTGCTTTACAAGGACTATGCATGTTTTACCACATATGTACCCATCAACGGGTAATAATCCAACCTTGCTAATACTAAATGAGAAACCAATGAAGTTCAAATAGCAAAGAGCATATGTGATAATCCATGAGTAGTCAAAGTAGAGTAATAAATTAACTTGATAACCACATAATTAGATAATATAGGACTACTCAATCATTAGGATCATTTATAAAGTAAACCATTAAATAATTATGATTCGTCATAAATCCCATCTAAAAACCATATAAACAAACCAATGAAAATATAGAAAAGAGTCAATCTTATTTAAATTATTACAGATTTAATCTAAAGAGATGTAATCTGATAGTATGATAAAATCATGACTACAAAAGATGAGAGAAGTTTAAAAGATGCTTATCAATGACTAGTATGGAAGGAAGTTAAAGTGATGAATCACAAATCTCAACGAAAACAAGATTAAAATAAAGAAATTTGTTAAACTAATTTTAGAGACCAAACATATGCATCTAAAGTAGAATACAAATCTCATCAAGAAAATTCATAAATCTTGTTTTTGTAATCTAGCATATCACATATAGATTGAAATTCAAGAAGATAGCTAGATGAGTGAAAGTGAATAAAAATTATGTAGCTTAACAATATATCGCAAATAAGCAAGCTAGCTACATAACTAATTAAGATTAATGAGATAGGCCATTAACATGATAAATGTGCTCATTAAATCTTAAGTCACTAACACCAAAAAAAACACATGCTTAAGCATAGAGTTCATCATAAGGGCAATACATTTTGAATGATCAAAATGATTATATACTCTTTGCTAAGCAAGGATAAGAGTATAAGATAGCAAGCAAATGAATTAGACTCTTATCAAGTAAAAGACAAAAGAGATGTTCATGAAAACACAGTAGAGCAAATCTCTTTGCCAAATATTGAGATTAACCCAAGATAATGAAATAATAGATTGATCTAGAGAATGCAAAATTATAACCATTATGAAAGTGTATTCTCTAGAAATGGAAAATCTCAAAGTAGAAAATCAACCCATAATAGCTAAGGACATGAGAAGTATGATATATCAATTACATGTATTCTCATGTGCTACAAAACATCATTGGGCAATAATAATAAAATATTTATAGCTCAAATATAAGGCTAGATATGATGAAGTATTCTGGAACTTAGGGGAGGATCCAGAACTAGATAATGGTTGCAAGTAGACCTTAATAAATCTTAAGTCTATAAAGTGTTGATCACTTTGGGTTAGCTGTAGGGGCCGGTTCCCAGCTAGCGGTAGTCCGAAGACTAGTGCACCGTGTCGCTTCAGGCTATTTACACCTGTATGAAAGAAGGACCCTTTCGGCTTGTTCCCAAAATGTTCTTTACTTTTAAGAAATTAGATTTAGAGGAATATATGCAATATCATCAAACAACATCAAAGTATAAAAATCACTTTGAATAAGAGAGGTAAATACCCAAATAATAATGAAAGAATGGTCATCAAAATTTGCTAAGAATATTTTCAAAACAAATATTTTCAAAATACACTTTATGAAAATAAATATATAGAAGATTCATACTCAAAATAAGTATGATGATCTCAACAAGTAAGGTAAAGCACAAAACCAAGCAATTCTTAAAAGAACTTCCATAAAAGTCATGAACAAGACACTAATAAGCATTTTCTCTCAACATTCCAACTTAAAGGCATTTGAATAAATATCAACATTTGGAATCAATAATGGCTATTGGATCTATAATATGATCAACGGCTGATGCTGTTTCCAGTTCTGGAACAGCCAGGCCGAATTCGGCCCGAACTCTGGTAAGGGCAGAGTTCGGCCCGAATTCCGGATTCTGGTGACAGAACTGGAATCAGGCTGAAAATTGGTTAAGCGAAAAAGATCAAAATAAGAGTGAAAGACATGTATCCATAAAGTCAACAAATAAAAGCCAATAAGATATCATTAAAAGAAGACTTTAAGCTAATTGATTCAAGTGGAGATAACACAAATTTAGTCAAAAGAATCAATAGCTAAATTATAAGGTAAGCACAAGTATGAATAAATATTCTTCAAAATAATATGAAACTTGAGCTTATCTCATATACCCACATAAAGATATTTATACAAAAATAGATGTCAATATAATAAATACATGATCTACATGTAAATGAAGAATTAATGAATATAGTCATGTATCCGTCATGAATGTTTGAAAAACTATCACAAATTCAAAAGCACGTATAAATAGACTTTATCAGGCAAGAACATAATTGATTCTCAAGAGGATAATCAAAATAAAATATGAGAATCGATAATGAATGTATTATGCAAGCACAAGATAAAAAGTAGTATAAGTGTATACTTGTCAAGTGATAAGAAGCTTGTGCTAAACACATATATTCACAAAAACCAATTAAATACAAATCGGCAAGAAGTAACTATCTCAAAAACATTAAAAATGGAGAGTCAAACTTTAAAACAAAATTCAAGAATCAAGCTCCAATGAACTAGAGTGATATGCATGCTTTATAAAGACAAAGAATAGCGAGCATGCATATGTAAATGTGTCACACTACTAGAAAATGAGTGATAAACTAAATAGTGTGAACTAATCATTTAAAGCTGTGTAACTAGTCATGCTAGATAAAAGAAAAAAGAAAATCAACTAAGCATGCTAGTATTATATCTCACATTAATTTATATAATAAGCAACTAAAGGATATCAATGTGAGCTAGTAGCAAGACATAAAGAAAAACATGCTAGATTCTACAAATATAAACCATTTAGAGAGAATCGTTTAACATGTTACCAAAGTGGCTCTAGTGGCCACACTTGTGTTGGTGCAATTGCTTGGAAGATGACCTTTGAGATTTGCAACCACCAACACGCTCCTTGGTGCTATATCCCGATACAAGAAGCTCCACCTTCAACATTAGGCGAAGACTTTGGTATCCAAATAAACTTGGATCCACATTTGTTAGCTTTAGGGACCCACATACTATTTACTCTAGCATTGGTAGAAAAACTCCTACGAATAGGACAAGTTACACTCATGTGTCCAATGCGAGAGCAATAGAAGCACCTAATACTAGTGTGTGCACATGTATCAGAATGAGCATGATTATGAGCATGTGACATACTAGAATGATGAATATCTCTAGAGTGAGTATGCATGGATTTGGTCTTAAGAGTATCATGTAAATCATTATGCACACAAGTAAGAGAATCACTATACATGGATTTGGTCTTAAGAATATCATGTTCTAATAGCAAATCATTATGCAAACAAGTAAGAGAATCAAATTTAGCATTTAAAGCATAATTCTTTTTTTCAAATAAAGCAATTCTAGAAATAAAATCATCATTTTGTTTCTTTAAAGAGTCAATAGAAGAATCATGCAAATGATTTAGCTCATGTGCTTGCTTCTTAAGATCTTCTATTGATGAGGAAAGAGATTTGATTTTCAAAATTAAAGAATCATTCAAACTCTTTAAAGAAACACAAGATGAGTTTTGAGAGTCAAGTCTAGATAATAAATCATTGATTTCATTTCTCAAAAACTCATTAGCTTCTTCTAAATGAATAACCTTTTCTACAAGTTCTTCATTTGTAGAATGAAAAGCCTTAGCAAACTTTAAGGAATGGTTAGCCATGGCTTTCCACTTAGAACACTTATTGCATTTAGAAGAAACATGATTGTCTATGCTACTAGAAGAAAAACCCTCTTCATCGGAGGAGGAAGAATATGATGCCATACACAAATAAACAAGGATCTACTCTAAGGATGTTAAGCCTAACAATAGAGACCTTGCTCTGATACCAATTGAAAACACAGGTGTAGGCAACTCTAGAGGGGGGTGAATAGAGTTTGTGTCAATAATCACCAAATAAAAATTAACTCTATATCACCTCCACAAAAACAACTATCAAGATAGTAAATAAATCAAAAATAAATGCGGAAGTAAATAAAGATCAGAAGAGCATTTGCAGACACAGCAGTTTTAACCTGGTTTCCCTCGTGGAGGACTAGTCCAGGCCTGAGAACTCTAGCTCAGGATTCAAATCCACTATTTGTGAAATAGTAGTTTACAATCCGTGCCTTTTCTTCAGAAGAGCACGTCAACTTCTTACAGAGGATCGCAGTGGCGATTTGCTTGGAATTTTCCAAGCGACTTGGAATTGTCCAAGTGACTTTTCTTTTCAACTCTTGCACAAAAACTTCTAGCTGAATCGCACTTGAGTACCTTGGGGCTTAGGAAGTTTTGTGGCTAGTAGATTGGAAGAGTAAGGCTTTTGACTATATAGGCTATGTAAGAGAAGAAGAATAGAAGAGTGGATGGTTTCAAATGAGAGAAACCAAGGCCTATTTATAGGGTTCGGGACAAGCAGAATTCGGCCAGAATTCAGTATGGATAATTCAAATTTTTGGCCGTTGGACAGCTGGTAGCAAGCAGGCCCTAAAAATCAGGGTGCTGGAAATCAGGGGACAGAGTTCGGCCCGAACTCTGTGTGGAGGCAGAGTTCGGCCCGAACTCTGTCTCCAGAAGACAGAATTGGTCCATTGGGCTTTTGGGCTTTGTGGAGCTTGGGCTTGGTTCAGGAATTGGTCTGTTGTATGGTAGAGCTTGGAGAGATATGTCTAGGGGTTGAGATGACTCAGTGCGACCCAACGTACACATTCTCCTAGACTCAATAAATTAAAGATTACAGACTTAGAACAATTAGGAAAACCAAGAGCCCTTTGATGATGTCTTTCTTCTGATATTTGAGCAGTCCTGAAGACGTCTTTTTTCCTGACAGCAGTCGTCCAAAGATATACAGATCTGAAAATCTGAATACCTTTCGGGGGCTTCGTCCCCGAACCCCCGACGGGAGGCGCTGCCCCCTCGACCCCTGTCCACTGACCGGGCAGCGGAACCCTCGATGCGAGGCCCCGGATTGGTCGTTAGGCGGTTCGGAGAAATCCTTTTATATGACGCCGTCTTTGGTCCAACATTAATTCTTCATTGCCTATGTCTGGTTTGATCATATTAGATCATGCTTACTGCATGTCTACAAATACATGTTAAGCCAGCAAAATATGTTGCAGTACGATACAAGCATAGCAATACAATATAGGACAATTAGGACATTGCTAAGTTTAAGTAACAACATGATAGCATGTTAGGCCAACAAAATATGTTGCAGTACGATACAAGCATAGCAGTATAATATAGGACAATTAGGACAATGCTAAGTTTAAGTAGCAACATGATAGTGAGTATATGAATATTAGTGACATCATTATGTTAAACTTAACTGATTAGCCATATTCAAAAACACAATATAATCATTGGGCCAACAGTAGGTGCTGTACACCCTTATCCTGGGATGATGTTGGTGAGCGAGCTTTGCTGGGGCCAGAGATGATTGTGGATGCGGCCGAGAAGGTGAAGCTCATCAGGGACAGACTTCGCGTGGCGCAGGACAGATATCGGCACTGGGCCGATAGCCACCGGAGGCCCTTGGAGTTTGAGGTACAGATTAGAGTAGGATTAGATTTAGGGTGTTCTTTGTGATTTTTGATCATGTTTATTATTTATATTAATTGAGACCTTGCTTGTGATTAGGTCAGAGATCAGGTTTTCTTGAGGATATCTTCGACTCGTGGTACGATACGTTTTGGTGGAGACAGAAAGCTTAGCCCGCGCTTCATCGGCCCTTTCGTTATCAGCGGGAGAGTCGATGACGTGGCTTACAGGCTAGACTTGCCGCCTGCACTTGTGGGAGCCCACAACGTATTCCATGTATCACAGTTGAGACGGTACGTGGCTGATCCTAGCCATGTGCTCGATCATTCGGAGATTGAGGTGGGTCCTTCTCTCAGCTATCCAGAGCAGCCAGTGGAGATTCTGGATCGACGGGAGAAGGTCCTGAGGAACCAGGTGATACCTTTGGTACGCGTCGCATGGAGGCATCATTCTCTAGGAGAGTCTACCTGGGAGCAGGAGGATGAGATGCGCGAGCGGTACCCCTATCTTTTTGGACCGTGAGGTATACTTTTCTATCCTTCTCAGCAGTTTAGTTTCGCCTTTAATTTTGAGGAAAAAATTATTTTAAGGAGGGTAGATTTGACACTACCACATTTTTAGTTTGAGGGTAAATTTGTCATTTTGGGGTAATTTAAATTTATTGGAATTAATTAGAATTTATGGGAATTTTTAGGAATTATTTTGGATTTATTTGGACTAGTTTGATTTTTGACTAGTTTTGACCCTTGTAGACCAACCTAGGAACTAACCCTAGTTAGTTGGGCTTGGTTAGGTCAAGTGACTCTAGTCTAATCTAGTATGACTTAAGTTAGTAGTTATTGATTCATTAGAAATTTAATTAGGAATTTAGAAATCAAGTATTTTGATAAATGGCTTGTGGTTTCACAAGTCATTTTGTGACTAAACTTGATAGGACTAGCTAACCTAGCTCAAACCCCACCCAAACCCAACATGGCCGGCCATCTAGGTTTAACCTAGGGATTCCCCCACTATAAAGTCCCTCCTAGATTTTACGGCTAGCCTCTTTTAGGGTTCATCCAAAAGTTCTAAGGAAAGAGGTGAGTACCATCTTCCAAAATTCATTAAAAATCTAATTTAAATCCTTTCTTCCCCAAACTAATTTCATTAGGACCTAAAATCAATGCTCTTGCTGTTGGTATTGATTATTTGTAGGGAAACAATAATTTGTGAAAGTTTGGGTGGCTTGAGGAATCTCTCCATTTAGTTTTTTGTGAAGGCTTGTTCACCAATAGGTAACTTTCCCTTTTCTCCATAGATTTTCATTTTGTGTTCACCAATAGGAAGCCCTAAGGGTCCCCCTAAGGTCTGGATAGGTTTCATGTCCAGTGTCGAAGGATTCGTGTCCATTCTGGACACGTATCAGTACACTAGCCATGGTGTTCGACAGAATGCCACAAAGGACATGTCGATCCAGTTTACTTATTGTTTTTGAATACGAAATAGGTTTTAGATCTAGCTTAGGGATTCCTGTCCTTGTGTCATAGTTTTCGTGTCGTCCTGTGTCGTTTTGATGGTGTGGATACGTGCGCGCACACGCTCGCACGCGTGCTACAGGGATCCCCTGCCTATCGGGCCCTGTAGCGGACATGACACGACACGTTTTGGGCTAAAACTTTGGTGGCACTGGGGGCTCGTGACTGACATGTCACAGACCAATTTTTAGCTCATCTTATCGAGCGGTTTGAGAGAAATCTCAACCGCACCGATTTCCCAGTGTACTGCACAGCGTGGTTTTGGGCCACTGATACGGGCCTCGTGTCCGACACTGACACGTCGTGGACACAAGCCAGTAGGCCTATGAGGTAGCCCTATAGGTGGGCTACCTATGAGGGTAACTACGAGATCCTCTCGTGTCTTGTGTCGTGCACACGACACAAGTGCACGTGTGCACGAGACAGTGCACTGTCAGTGCACTGTATGTATATAATTTTGATTTCTGGTTATGGACACGCCGTGTCAGGCTATGGGTGACACGAGATGAGTTGTGGGGCTTGTGCACGAGGGGTGTTTTCATTTTCCAAGCATTAGGTTCATGATTAATTAATTTGCTATTCGATTCCTCATTAAAACCATGTTTTGATACTGATTTTATTTTTCTGTCATTCCCAGTTCTAAATTGAGATGGCCTGATAGTTTCAACCCCTGCAATGATGTTTAATACTGAATTTTTGATTCTAAACATGTTCCTATATCTGAAATCTGAGATTTAGGAAGGCAATGAATCAATTTCCTTTCTTTTCTTCCTAACAAGGATTAACTTGATGTGTTAAATTGATGTTTAAAACTGAGTTCTAAGTTCCAGTTTGTTAAAAACCTGAGATTGTAGTAGATGGAAATCTGAGTTGGTTTTAAAACAAACCTGAGTTGAATCTCAGTTTTCAATTTGAATGTGGTTCCTCTCCTATATTTTTGAATAACTGCCATTGAATATTTATTGGTTGTTAGCTAAGATTGGATAAGTAGACTGAACTGAACCTTTGTTCAGGAATTTCCTGAGTTTGAATCTCAGTTTTCAACCTGAGATTTATTGAGTATTCATACTGTTTTGGGCATTCTTCAAATAACTGAGAATAGGAAGGAGGGGAAACTGTCATTTGTTTTTCTGAGTTTTTGATATGAATATCTGTGTATGGACTCACATTTTCATTTTCACTAGTTGCCTAACCTGTATTGTTCTAATTTATCAATTTATGATGATGTGGGGTTGAGAACCTGTGGGTGACACTGCCCCTTTGCAGTCCAGTTTGAACTGAACACTACACACACATACCTTGCACTCTCACTTGTTTCACACAACACACAGGCCTCTTTATATTCTATATGTATGTATGTACACACACTATTCTTCATTGTCTTATATTTTCCTGCTAACACATGTACACACACTGTTCTGAGTCTTTCTTTACTGCTCACTGTTTTGGTATTCCTGCACATTGTCATAACACACACTCCTTCCTCATTCTTCCACTATTTTGTATTTCCTGCATATATTTAGGTAAGCCCTGTACACACACTATTTTGTTTTCCTTACACTGTCTTATGTAAATTCCTGCAAACATACAATGCACACAGGTCCCTCTTATTCTTTACTGTGGTATATATCTGCACATGTACTAGTCACTGTCCACACACAATTACATAGCACACACACACTCTTGGTTATACACACACACATATGCTTCCCCTCTTTATGCACCTATTTATGCATCTTTATAAATGAATATCTATATGTAGTGTGTGCAATATAAATACCTGTGTACTTGTGAGTGTATGTTTATATATATGTACATATGGTATTTAGCCTAGGTACACTTAGTGTTAGTTCAATATACTTGTATCTATATATAATGTGTATATACTTAGGTATAATGGATACTTGGAATGTGGTGTGTTGTCTAGTATAGACTTGTTAGAGCCTAGCATGACTTGTTAGACCTAGATAGTTAAGTTTAGACTTGATTAGACTAGGTTGACCTAGTTTGACTTCTAGGGTTGACCAAAGTTGACCAAGAGTTGACTTTGGCCTAGATTGACTTAGAATCATGTAGAATGCATAGTAGGACTCCATTTTACTATTCTGGACTTGTTGTGACTTGTGCTGTTCTGATTAGGAGCCAGACACCACTCTTTGGACGGTACTCTTCATATTGGACACTCAGATACAGGCGAGTACATTCTCTGATCATTTCATATCCTGCTTAGAATTATTTCCTGCAGTAGATTACTTTACTTGTACTATCACGTTGGTCACACGGATTGGTACTATATGGATCCTTTCTTGAGATGTTATCCTTAGGGAGCATCGGGTACTCTATGTTCTGTACGTTTTACTTTTATAGCATATCATATGCTTCTTGGTTCTTTGATCACTTACGACATGTACCCTCATGATCGTAGAGTCTTTCTGGAATCTTACACTGTTGGGTTACCCCCAGAATCCCCATTTTTATGGGACTTATACTGTTGGGTTACCCCCAAAATCCCCATTTTTATGGGACTTACACTGTTGGGTTACCCCCAGAATCCCCATTTTTATGGGACTACTATGTATCACCTTCGGGGTCTACCACCCTTCGGGGGCTTATCACCTTCGGGGTCTATCACCTTCGGGGTCTATTACATTGCATCATATAACATAACCTGGCTGGATCCTTGTGTATTGATCGGGGGTACGGGGGGAGTATTACATGTCCATATTGTACTCTGACTCACTAGTCACTGCTAGTTCCCTATGTATAGTAGATATTTCTATTACAGTTCTCTCTCTATTTACATACTGCACTTCTTTCAGTACTTGTATCTTACTTTACTGCATGTTTATATTTTCTAACCTGCTATGATCTGTTGAGATGTACTGTACTCGCTCCTGTCCTGACTGGACCTGTTGAAAATATTACAGAGGACGAGGAGGAGGCTTGCCTGGACACTTACTACGGGGCAGCCTTAGATGACACCTGCGAGCTGGACCCTCAGGAGGATCCAGCTCTAGCTGAGGAGATCACCCCGATTGCCTAAACTAGACTAGTTAGGCTTATCTTACTTTTGCAGTCTTGAGACATGTCTTAGTTAGACTTTATTTGGAGTTATGAGTTGTATATATTCTTTCATCTGAGGCCTTGTACTGTTGGATATTGTTGGGATTATCTTAGACTACTGCTTTTATCAATTTACTTCCTTGAGTTCTATTTTATTTCGTGCTATCTCTTCCTTAGTTGTGATTGAGTTTTACTGTTATGTCACCCCACTCGGGGAGTATAAACTATTTAGATATATATTGTTAGATGTATGTTGACCTAGGACAGCGCTCTACCGCCGATACTGCGGCGTAGGCTGGGCGTTGTTACGTTCTCATACCCTCATAGTGGGTACGGGTCGTGACATTATTTAACTTCGATTTGAAAACTCTTCTCCCCTTGATTTGATTTATCTTTACTTTCTGTTGTTGAATTTGAATTTGATGGATTATTGTTGAATTTGAGTTTATATTTATTGATTTTGATGAAAGATTGTTAAATTTTGAATCTTGATGTTAGCTGTATCATTCGAGTTTGTATTTTGAAAGATTTTTGTTCATTTTTTAATTTTGATGTTCGTTGATAAATTTGATTTGATTTTTGGGAATTCATTGTTGATTTAATTTAATTTTTGTCAAGATGAAATTATATGGGCTAGGTCATCTAAGTTATGGAAATCTAGTCTTCTACGGTCACGTTAGTCAGCATGGTGAGGACATATAGTCTGACTTGGATATATTTCTTGGGTGTAAAAATTTAAGGTTTTCGCAGCCAAGCTAGCGGCACTGCAAAAATATTAAATACCATGATCTAGAGGTATGTGCATAAGTCAAGGACTCTGTGATTATCGTAGCCTTGCTTACTAGTATGACGAGGATTTAGAGTACCATAATTTTGGATAAATGCATATGATTATCAGATTGTACCTTAAATGTTTTCAAACATGTTTTCTCTACTTTTGTTGCAGTCCTTCAAAAAAAAGAAAAGAATTATTATTTGTTTTGTTTTGCTTCTCATTATTTAACTTAGGGGTAACTTTAGCTGTTTTTATAAACCTTGTGTAACTTCTTACCATAAATTTCTTATTAATACAATGAATCGATGATTTTGCTAGACTTTATCTTGGATTGATAATTTAGCTCTGGTTTTCAAAATGGTTCTTCTTTAAACAGATAAGCAAAACAAATTTTATCGTTATTTCTTTTTTGCTATTATTCTTGTATTAAATAATAATAATAAAACTGTCTTGATTACATCAATCACCTACTTTGCAATCTTGGTATAAATCTAAATGTTTCTCTTGATATAGAATTTGGTTTTTATATTGGGACATGAGGATATAGATATAGTGGACACAAACACTTTGCCTGATACATATACATGCTACGCTTGATTTTTAACCTATCTAAATAAATATTAATATGTTGTTGATGTTAATTTCCAAACCCCAATATTTCTGGTTCTCTGCTTTTTCCAGCTTAGATTCATAATTTAAATATAAATTTCATGTTATTAGTTATGTTTACATCACTGCACATGTATGTTATACGTAGGGTTTCAATTCAATTTTTTTTTAGTTGAGTTTTGTGTTTAAATTTGTCCAATCTGAGACTGTGTGCATATTAACCCTTAATACTGAATTCCAAATGTTTAGTTCAAATTGCTGTTTTATTTTTTCTTAAATGTAATATTTTGAGCTATATACCTTGTGGTAAGTAGGGATATAAATTTAGGTTTCATATCCTTACATGCTAGGTTGTGATAAACATTGGGTTAGTTGATGTTGAATTTCTTCAAAATCTTAAAACTGAATACATGTTAACATTTTTACATTGATTTCAAATATTTAGTTCAATTTCAGGTTTAACATGTAATATTGAACTGTATGCTTAGATAAATGTATGGATAGTGTGTTAGGGTTTCATTTCTATCATGTTAGGATGTATTAGGACCATTGAGATTGGTTGCGATGTTCAAAACCTTAAAATCTGAAACTGTGTTATGTTCATATTACACTGCTTTAAATGTTAGCTCATTTCAGATTTTGTATGTAAATGCTGAACTAAAACTGGATTTAACCTTTCAATGCTAAGCTATACCCTGTACAAGGACACACACACCCTAAGTTAGTATACGCTGCCATATAAGCCTAACATTTCCTCCTCTATGTTATGTTTATATACCTGTATAGATATATATAGAGTTTATGCATACATGTTATAATGTATATAGATACATGACTAAATCTCTACCTCTTTATATATATATATGTATAAGGTTAGCCATGCATGTTATGAGTAAATAAGTTGCGTATTGTAGATTATTTAACCAATATGCCATGATTAGTGTAACTTGATAGCCGTTGTTTTGAAACCCAATCCTCATATACAATTTTATGTATATTTCACTTACACACATGCCTACTATCTAACCATATGAACCTGTTCACGTACACCCATACACACACAAACCACATAACATTACATAATGCTAGTTTTCCCTCTCTAACGCTCTCTCTCTCTATATATATATATATATTGTGATTGGATTTCAATGCAACTGACTTTCAATCCTTAACTTTTGAATTTTATTTTTCTGCACCCTTTACAGATAGTTGGTAGTTACCTTTATTTTATTTTATTTTGATAAGCACCAGTTTTCATATAGGATGGTAGACCGTCTTACAGTTTTGATGATTTGTTATTTCTGTAACTTTTCTAGTTTAGCACCCTAGATTACTTGTGTGTTTTGATACCCTATGACCGTTTTGGTTTAGCATGACTAGTATACCTAGATGAGACTTTCACTACCACCGTATGCCATGACCCTGTATGTCGTCCTTTTTAATCACATGATTTGTTTAAGTTTTGGGACTTTGATTGTGGGGGTTTGACCTAGAGGGAGTATGGACATTTTAATTTCGAGGACGAAATCTTTATAAGGTGGGTAGGATGTGAGCACCCTGAATTTCGGGTTGATTTTATTTATTTATTTATTTTATTTTCTGATTGATTGGTTTCGATAAATAATTTATTTTGTTATTTTTCCTTAAGTGTACTTTTTCGTGCCTTTGATATTTGGAGTGTCAGGGATGTTCAACTCTGGAAATCTTCTTCACGAGTTTTGGAGTGGACAGGATTACCTTCATGACGGTATATGGTGTCCCACTCAAACTTGTTCCCTTGTGCTCTTTTTGCTTTGCAGAACTTCGGGTCGATTTAGACCATTTGATTATTAATTAATTTTTCCACTCTTTTCCTTGATCATTATTAGCACGTTACCGTGACTTTTAATTTAGGAGCACAAGACCAGTCAGTTTCTTGAAACCAACTTCTCATGCATGATCTACTCGAGACGCTCGTCACCCATGACCTTCCTGTCCCACTCAGACACGCCATTTTGTGCTCCATTTGCTTCACACAACTTTTCTGACACGTGACCCGATTTTATTTCATCCCACGGTGTCACATTTATTTTCCAACTTGATTTGTGGGTACCCTGTCGACCAAAACCTATCAGCCCCAATTATGGACATGGCCCACATTGAGCCTACTATCCGCTTGCCACTTGTGTCCCATTTATTGGAATCCCTATGTGCTACTTATTTACCCATGATCATCGACACTTATTTTTAATTCATTTATTGCATAATGTCCGGTTTTGGATCCAATCTGGCTCCACTGAACCCAACCCCAGCTTCATTTTTCTTCTCTCATGACGCTCTTATTTTTCTTACCCAAAAATAATATTGAATGCTCATTCTACCTATTTTTATATTTATTGGAAATTCTATTGACTTAAACCCTTATTGGAATTACCTATTTTTTCCATATGTTCAATCCTAGCCATTGGATAATCTAACAAAATCCTCACCATGCATTTCCCACACTTTCACTAACAGCAACATAGGCCGGCCCTAACTCCCAAGCTCCCTTTTTTCATATCTCTCTCTCTCTCTTATCCTCTCTCTCTCCTCCCTTAAATTATTTCTAACAACAACAACAATAAAAATACAACACCAGCAACAACACCATTACACAGTCCCTCCTCCCCGAGCTACCCCATGGCCAAGCCCAGGCCGACCACCTCCGGCGTGGCCGAGCCACCGACCTCCGCCGTCGTCGACCACCACTCATCCATCTCCTCCTCCACTTCTTCACAACCCAACCTTCATCTCCACCTTATCACCATCACCAACCACCTCCGTCGGCCGCATGTTGGCCACGAGCCGCAGCCCCCCACCGTGCTGGCCGTGTGCCGCATGTTCGTCGGCCTTGCCAGGCCGTGCCGTCCCGCACGCCGCCGCACAACGTACTGAAACGGCAGCAGCGGCAGCAGCACGGCGCCATGGCCGCGCGCGCACGCGCTCGCCATACTTGCCGCCGCCGTAGCCCCCGGCGACCACCTCCCCGGGTGCGCCCCACCCTAGGCTGTCCTCCCATAACGGCCACCGTCCTCTGGAATGCGCCGTCGAGGCGATTCGTGCGTTTTGCACGAAGTCCCGTCGTGACGAGCTCCGGAACGAGGCTGAAATAGCGTTCCGTCGCAGCGACTTCGTAAGCGTTTTTCCGAAAATCCGACCGTTGGATCGGTGATTTCTTCGCTCCGTCACAATCTCGGTATATCCACTTTCACTCATGTCAATTTTTGTCCGTTAATTTTATCGTTTGATACATCAAAACCGGCCATCAAATTGACCGTTTAAATTGTATTAAATTTGGACAGTTTCGTGGGGCCAACTTCATCAGTTTGTATCTCCTCCACCGCAGCTCCTTTTGGTGTGCTACCAGTTCCTGTGCGAAGCTGGTATAACCCTCTTACTATCCCTCTAGTTTCGTTTCATTGTGAGCTTGTTTGATTGGTTGAATTCGACGCCAAAGTTGGCCGTCCGAATTCGTAATTTCCAACTTGTAAAATTCTATTTTTGAACACGGGACTCTAGATTTCATTTCTGACACCAGCATTAGACTCGTGGCATCGTTCTGGCATGTTTTCATATAAAATTTGTTAGATTTGGAGAACGTGGCCCCTGACACGTTTTTCGGTACAAAGTGGGTCCCACATTCTGGGTCAACGGGACTTTTTGACGCCGTCTCATCGGAATCCAATTTCGGATATACCGTTGAGTTCGTAACGTCATTCTGGACTCGTTGACATATAATTTGCTAGGTTTTGGTGGACATTGGATCCGACACGCATTTCGGTGCAAGTCGGATACCAATATCCGGGTCAACGGGTCACTTTGAGATCGGCTCATCGGAATCCAATTTCGAATATACGTTGAGTTTGTATCGTCATTCTGGACTCGTTGACATGTAGTTTGCTGAGTTTTGAGAATATTGGCTCCGGCACGCATTTCCGTGCAAACCGAAATTCTAAGTTCTGGTCAACGGAATCCAATTCTGGAGATACCGTTGGGTTCGTATCATCATTCTGGTTTCGTGGACATATAATTTGTTATATTTTGTAGACTTGTTTTCTTGCACATTTTTTGGTGCAAAACGGCTCCGACACGGACACCGTTTTGATCCGAAATTACCTTTTTATCCTTGTGTCCAAATTGGACCGATGGGTAGGCTATTCTAGCTAATTTGACCATTCTGGACACGTTGGCCATGTTTATTTCATCGTCCGACAATATTTGTTGATAGTTTCTCTGAGTTTAACCTTTTTATAATTTATTAATAATTAATCCTTATAATGTTCGTATTTCGGGATTAGTACAACGAAACTGAGATCAGTCAATTCCAGTGATCCTATATCGCTAAAATTGACAAGATGAACACGTGGATCACTATAATAAGATTATCAACCTTACCATTGATCTTCTTATCTCAATTTGTGTGTCGTAAGTTTCGACATACGAATAACGAAGTACACCTTATTCTTTAATAATTAGACTAGAATTTACCCTATTGACCAGAGTTGACCAGTTGACCCAAAGTCAACTATAAGTCAACACTTGACCTAGTTTGACTAGATTATTGACCGGAGTTGACCTAGAGTGTTTTGACTTAGAAGAACCTAGAATAAAATAGATTGTTTGTAGAGATTTATTTATTACAACTTGAACACCTTGTAACCTGTGTTGCTTTAAATAGAACTATGTGGCTTCAGTTGGACCCCTATACCTATCAGCCGTTAAGGTTATCAGGCGAGTACATTCTCTGATCATTTCATATCCTGTTAGAATTATTTTCCTGCTTTAGATTACTTTACTTGATGCTGTCACGTTGGTAACACGGATTAGTACTATATGGATCCATTCTTGAGATGTTATCCCCTCAGGGAGCATCGTATACTACATGTTCTGTGCGTTTCACTTACATGGTGTATCACTATGCTTCATGATTCTTCGACCACTTATGACATGTACTCCTCTCATGGTCACAGAGTCTTCCTAGAATCACCACATTTATAGGCATTCCCAGAATCACCCCATTATGGGCATTCCCAGAATCACCCATTTATAGGCTATCCATGTATCACTCCTTGTGGGCCTTTGCATGAAATCATAACATAACCTGGTTGGATCCTTGTGTATTGATTGGGGGTACGGGGGAGTAGAAGTAGACATGTGAATAATATTCAAGTAGTGTAGTTCCCAGAATCACTCCATAGTATAGTTCCCAGAATCTCCTATGCCATTCACATGTTTATATTGTACTCTGACTCACTAGCCACTGTTAGCTCTCTACTTATAGTAGATATTTCAATTACAGTTCTCTTTCTCTGTTTACATACTGTATTTCCTTCAGATCCTGTATCTTACTTTACTGCATGATTATATTTTCTAACATGCTATGATCTGTTGAGATGTACTGTGCTCGCTCCAGTCCTGACTGGACCTGTTGATAAATTTTACAGATAGCCTGGAGGTTGCCTGCTAGCCTAGAGGAGACAGTAGAGGTTGTATAGATAGCTAGGATTTATTCATAGTTTATTTTCAGTTGTCTTGAGATGTATTTATGGATTACTGTATTTGAGTTTTGAGATGTATTCTGAGTTTATGTATCTTAGACACTTAGACTCTTCTGATCTTCTGTTTTTCATTTGAGTTTTATATCTTATCGTACTTCTTCTTTCTTAGTTGTGATTGAGTTTACATTCTGCTATGTCACCCCAATTCGGGGAGTATAAACTGTTTAGTCTTATACTGTGAGATGCATTGAGACCTAGGACAGCGTTCTACCGCCGACACTGCGACGTAGGCTGGGCGTTGTTACATTCTCGTACCCTAACTCTAGGGTGCGGGTCGTGACACTGCTGAAGGGATGCACATAACTGAGGATGCACATAACTGAGCTGCTGAAAGGATACGTCGGCTGGGAGCGTATAGTGGGATGCGCCTGACTGAGAGCGCATGGTGAGATGCGCCTGTTCGAGAGCCCATGATGACTGCTGCGCCTGGCTGTAGACTTAGGGTCTTTTCTTTTTGTAGAAGTTCTCCTTTGTACAGCCCTTTTTAAGACATGTAATAGACTTTTATAGGAAATAAAAATCTCCTTTTAATGTCTATCTTCTTGTTTTGCTGTGTCAAAGTACTTTGTCTGAACTCCCTGGCGCATATTGTGTTTGGCGCATAGGATTTCTGATCGTGAAATTCCATGCTTCTACAAGCCCCCCTTCAAAGTTTTTAAAACTTTTTTATCAAGTTTTGGAATACTTTGAATAAAAAGCATGGTGGTTGGGGCGCATGTCTGTTCGGGCGCATGGTTACTCTGCGCATCAATGATGGGGCGCATGCTCCTCTCAGTTAATACAGATGATGATGCCTCGATAACCAAGAAGATTAATGATGATCCTTTTGGATTTATCTGCAGTTATCTCTTACCAGAACCCGAAGCGGCGGCTGAGGTCACACTTCATCGGTTCACGCGTGCGACTGAGCCTATAAATAGGCGTAAGGAGAAAAAAAGAGAGTTCTAGCCTGATTCCTCTCTTTACTTTTGTCTTTTAGAGTTCTTCTTCGAAAAACCCTAACTTTCTCCCCTCAAGGAATGGCTCCCAAGACTCCTCGCGGCGATGCTGGCAAGGGAAAGAAGCCTGTGAAATTCACCGAAGAAGACGCTCCTATCGCCATTGTGACTCCGGCCGACGTTCGTCCTGCGGTGACGGGTGGGTGTCGTCTTTTCTACTATTTTTTGTTCAGACGAGCTTTGGATCATACGACTGAGTTGGTGTGCCCTAACTCTCTACTGTCGACGCACATGGACTTCTGTCCTGATGATGCGCCGAGGTTTTATCCTACCGACGTGCATGGGTTTAGACCCTTATTATGCATTGAGGTTTAACTGCTAATGCGCATGGGTTTACATCCTGATGATGCGCCTAAGCTTCAGTGCTGACGCGCATGGGTTTACACCCTGATGATGCGCCGAAGCTTCACTGCTAACGCGCATGGGTTTAGACCCTGATGATGCACCAAAGCTTCACTGCTGACGCGCATGGGTTTAGACCCTGATGATGCGCCGAAGCTTCACTGCTGACGCGTATGGGTTTACACCCTGATGATGCGTCGGGCTGCTTGACACACTTTGTCTTCTTAAAGCCTCTTGCCTGACTTTTGTTTTTGTTGTGTCAGTATTGATGACTATCCCATTGCTGAATGAAGTCCTTCTGGATGCTTCTCTTTGTCAAATGGGAGTTGATTTTGACGAGGAGGTTATCAACCCCGCGAAGGATGCTATCCTACAGAATCAACCTCCTGAGAGAATGCTGCAGATCCAGAATCAGCTGCCGACTTTCCTCCAGAGTATGATGGAGAGCGGTAAACTAAAGTCTGCTGAATCCGAGGATATGACTTTCTTAAAACCTGCCTTTTTGTTCGGTGACCGACTGATCTCCTCCGAGGCGAAGATACTGAAGATCAAAGAAGACTGGTTCTTCTCTGCAAAGGGCATGGTTCTGTATATGCGACAACTTGAACGCCAGTTGCCGTTGACGGCCTTCTACCGTTTAGCTTCCATGAGAAGGATGCCCTGGGAACTTACTCCTTCTCAAGGAGGGGCATTGGGAGGTACTCTTTCGATTGATGCCACTTCGAATCAAAGGGATACCTTGGCCGCTTCGCGGGCCGGACCCTCGTTTAGTTGCCAAACTTTGCGTCCTGGGAGCCTTTATAGCGAGGTCCCTAATGACACCTTTGCCTTCAGTGCTTCGACCTTTGCAAATCGGATGCTAACATCGAGGGTCATGTATCCGAAAGGTAGCTTTAGGGTTGAAGGTTGGTGTCACCATATGCCGAAATAGGACGAGTTGACCCTTTGGGTGTTGTCGAAGTTCAAGGCTGAGCTTAAAGAGATTGGGATGACGGCCGCTACCCGTGCCATGCAGGCTGGCATGGATCTCAATAAGCATATGTTCCTTGCACTCTTGGAAATGTTCAATACCCAGACAGGCACTTTCTTTACTCCAATAGGGGAGTTGGGATTGGCTCTCCATGAAATGTACGAGGTATCCAAGCTTCCCTGGGGCTCAGAACCGTACGAGAAATATTTCCCGTCAAACGAAGAGATCCTTGTCTTAGAGAAGAAGGACCCGGAGATGATAGCCATTTTCAAAGAGGTGGCGAGCCATCATTATCTGATGCAACGGAGGGATAAAGGCAAGTCTCAGCCTCATGTGACTGCTTGGAGGGATCACGTCTTCAAGCAGGATTTAGCAGATTCCTCGAAGATCCGGTTTATGACTCAGCAAGGGCTGAAACCTGCGGAAGTGACTTCTGAAATGAGCCGGTTGGACGAGAGGGCCCCCCGTTCAAATGAGAATAGTGACAACGCGTATAGCTGTTTCTGGCACTGTGCGCACCGGATGTCATCTAAGGCATTATTGGCTGCTTATTTGATGATATGGCTCCGGGATTGTGTGTTCGCGGGCGGATCTAGTTCCGTAGAGAGGGTACACCGGAACCTTATTTTGCCAGCAGTAAAATTGGCCTTTGGTCGCCCTTTTGCTCTTTTCCCAGCGATGGTCTGTAACGTGTTGCGGGGCTTGAGGACCTTTGCTGAGGACGTGATCCATGCGAGAGGTAGAAATGACAACTTTCCCCGGGCCGAACTACAGTTCCATTATCTGATGGGATGGTTGATTCTATATCATTCGAACGTGATGAGTCCAGGACCGGAGGAGGATCACGTTGAAGGTGACGCCTTTATCCACCGTTTCTACAAGAGGAAGTGGTTGCACACTGGTGTCCCCGTCTGCAGGAGAGTTTTGGCCTATCTTCATGGGTGGGAGATTGTCAAGGTCGGTCCCATCTTCAAGGATTTTGAGACTGGCCAAGATTTAGACGACTCTGGTGAAGATACGATTACTCTGCCGAAATGGGGTTTTCGTTGGTTGCAAAGTATTCGGCCTTCCCACTTGGTTTACCGCAACCAAAATAGGTGTTATCTGGAGCCATATCTGCTAAGCCGGTTTGCTCGCCAGTTTGGCTATACCCAGCTAATGTTACGGAATCCCAGTAACAATCTGGGGTTTGCCGGGAGTTTACTGGACGGAGCCCGGGGCTGGCAATATTACAATGCTGGTTGCACTGGTGTTCATTTTACTACGCTAGTTCGCAACCCTCGGCCACAAATCCTGTATTCGGCCGTTAAGCTGTATTGCACCATGAATACTGTGTCTTCTGGTTATGATAGGGAGACCAATTTCATCATTGGAACTCAGCTAGAGGCTACGACAAATATGTTGGTAGCGGCTCGGTCATATCGTCCACCAGAATTGGTGGGATATCCGGCTGCTGCTGTAGCATCAGTGAGAGATCCCCCTGTTGGGAAGAGACGGGCTGATGCAGAAGCCGGTTCGTCTGTACCAAAAAGGCCGAGGAAAGTGACGACTCCAAAGGCTGCGTCACTAGAATCAGTCCCTACTGAGGTAAGGAGTCCTTCGTAATCTGGCTCATCTTGTCATTTTGGTGACCTGTGCTTTTCTTCTTGTAGGGATCGTCGAAGAAGAAAACCCGTGTTTTGAAACTAGTCGTCAGTAAACTGAATGAGGTGGCAAGCTCTTCTGACGAGCGCATTCCTCCGATGGTGATGTCTCCAACGGAAGAGAATCCTGAAGATGTTGTTCCTGTGGAGGTTTTAGTATCTCCAAACCTTGTCGGAAGAGACGCTGAGGTTGTAGCAACTTCCGGGATGGTGCAAGCTGCCATAGGGGCCTTGGACGTTGAGGGTCCTGCGGACACGGGGCTTCCTACTGAGGATGTAGAGTGGAGTTCTCATCTTCAGATGACGTTGCTCCAGAGTTGCGTGAGTCTGTTGCGGGGGCAACAGATGTGATTGGAACAGAGGAGAGGGTTGATTCTCCTCCTTGTCATAATGAGGGGAGGTCGGCTGCAGCATTGTCGAGCCCTACCCCAGACTCAGCAGTAGAGGCTGAGGTGGCTCCCGACCGGGAGGAAACGACAGATCCCGTCCCTGTAGAGGGACTTGATGGTGACAATGAGACTCGTCCGCCAATCCTGACTTCGAGGGGGTCGAGTCAGGAGACAAGTGTTGATCTCACTGTTCTGCCAGGAGGGAATGTCCCGAACTGCCTGATGATACTGCGTTGGGGATTGATGAGGTAGCCGCTGACGTCGGTGGTTCCTCCGAGCTTGAGAAGGGTAAGGGTTTGGTGGAACCCTCTGTTACTCCTTCTACATGGGGTACTATATCGACGCATCTCTCGGCTCTTTCTGCTCTTTTGGCTCCTCGGGCTAGTAGTCAGGCCCCCGTCGATGAAGAGCCTGTTGATGCCGGGGTTCCAACCTCGCAGGTTGAGGCCGGCGGGCCTTCTTCCGGTCCGTTGTCTAGAGCAGCTCCTCCGACTCCTGCTATGACGCCGCAGGTGTTGGCGGATGCAGATGAATATGTGAAGTTCATCATCGAGGCGGTTTATAAGATGCTGCAGAGGGGCGTATCGGCAGTGATGGATGCCAATAGGAACTTTGCGATGGCAAAAACTCTGGCACTGTCTCACATCAACCTGATCCGTTTCCACCCGGGCCATGATCATATGGCCGACATTCTGGAGGCCTCGGTGGCCGAGCTGGACCAGCAGCTTTCTGAGCTTCAGTGTATCCAGCGAAACGATCTCTCCGTCCTGATAGACGCAGAAAAGGAGAAGCTGATCGCTGAAACTGAGTCCTCTTACCAGGCCACCGTGAGTGTCTGGGAACACGAAGTGGCTGAGACTGAAGCTGCAGTGGAGCGGTTGTCTCAGTCCACGCAAGAGAAGGTAGAGTTACGAGCTGTATTGGATGCTAGTATCGCGGAGGTTGATGCCCAGATTAGTCGCCTTGAGGACCAGCGAGCCCGACTCCTATTAGATGCCGAGTGTGTCCAGGCTGAACATGTAGCATTCAAGAAGGAGGAAGCAGCTTTCACCCACCGGGCTCTTACTCTGGCTCAGCAGCGGCAGCAGCTGGATGAGAAGCATGAGGATGACACTTCTCCTGAGGCCATAGAGGCGATGCGTCAAGAAGCTGAACGCAGGGTCCTGGAGACTGTGGAGACTCGGGTGACAGACTTGAGGCGCCGGATTGAAGAGCTTTCAGCTAACCCTGGGGATGTTTAGGGATTGTAGTCTCTTCTTTTTTTCTTTATTTTTTTGTGTAATTACAAATTTTGCTGGGGAGGGTGTAAGCCTTTACTCTCTTTTTTTAGAATAAAGAAATACAAAATTTTTTTGTGATGTGTTCATTTTTGCTGTCATGAACTTGATAATTTGTGTGGACCTATTATCTTTTGCGCACCTTAGTTTTTAGGTGCAGATAATAAGTTTGAGCGAACCAACATGTTTACTCAGAGGTGATGTGGACGTGGGAAATATGGGATTCAAATGATGGAATCTTCCTACTCAGAGGTGTTATGGACGTGGTAGGAATGACTCTGGGGGATACGCGGAACTACTCAGAGGTAATGTGGACGTGGAAGTTCTGCGATCAATGTATGGCAAACGCAGGGGTTGTCTGTACGGGATGTTTACTCAGAGGTAATGTGGACGTGGTAAACATGATGGGTAGCGTAGTCTTACGGAGTGTAAGATTCTACTTTGTAGGGCGTAGGGGGACAGCTCAGAGGTGATGTGGACGTGGTTGTCCTTCTATTGGAGGATGCCACGGAACAGCTGGGTTCCAGAAGCATCTGATTTGTGGAAGTACATGTCTGAAAGATGTCAAGAGTAGTACTTCTTTAGGAACTTGCCGTTGATGGGCATCATTAACAAGTCCCTATTGGGTTTAGCGAGGCGGTAACCACCGTTCGAGTATACCGTCTCTATGATGAAAGGTCCTTCCCACTTGGGCTCGAACTTTCCTGGTGTCTTGTGAGTCAACACCATCGGCCTCCTGACTGCCAGAACCAGGTTGCCTACTTGGAAAGTCCTTTGTTTGACCTTCTTGTTGAAAGCCTGTGATATACGGGCTTGGTAGAGTTCAGTGCGTTGTTGAGCTAGGAGACGCTTTTTGTCAAGTGTCTCTAGTTCTCGCAGACGACGACGTTGATTGTCCTCTTCTGTGAGTTGGTTTATGATTGCTACACGGAGGGAGGATATCTGGATCTCGAGAGGTAGTACCGCTTCGTACCCGTAGACTAGGGAGAATGGTGTGTTTTCTGTCGGGGTCCGTACCGTTGTGCGGTAGGCCCAAAGGCATTCGCCGAGCTTTTTGTCCCAGTCACGTTTATTGGATGAGACGACTTTTTTAAGTAGCCTGACGATAGTCTTGTTGAGCGCCTCGGCCAATCCGTTTGCTGTCGGATTGTAGGCGATTGAGGCCACGTTTTGAATACGATTCTTGTCACAGAATCTGCTGAAAACATGGCTGATGAACTGAGGACCGTGGATAATCCTCCGAGGTACCCCAAAACGGTAGATGACATGGTGCTTGATGAAGCTGATCACCCTAGAGCTCTTCACTTCTGCAAGTGAAACTGCTTCTGCCCATTTTGAGAAGTAGTCGGTGATGGCTAGGATAAAGCGGTGTCCCCTTGATGACGGAGGGGTAATCGGTCCTACAATGTCTATGCCCCAAGCTTCGAAGGGCCAAGAGACGACTGTAGGATGTAGTGGTTCTGACAGTGTATGGATGAAGTCTGCGTGAAGCTGGAATGCATGGCACTTTTTAGCATAGTCGACAGCGACATCGGCCATGGTTGGCCAGTAGTAGCCCATGCGTCGCAGTGGATCCTACAACTTAGGGCCAGGTTGATGGGCTCCGCAGGTCCCATCGTGAGCTTCTCGAAGGGCTTCGGCTGCTTCTTCGTTGGACAAACATCGCAGGAGAAGTCCATCGTAGGAGTGTCGGTACATCATTTTAGTAGCTGTATCGTAGTAGAATCGAAGGGAGCGCCTCCTGAATGAGACGGCTTCTTTCGGGTCTTCTGGAAGAATTTCGTAAACAGCGAAGTCGATGAACGGGAATCTTCAGTCTCGGACATTAACACCAGCACTTGTTGACATAGCATGGGCCACTTGTGAGCACAGGTTGTTTTTAGGACAGACCAAGTCTCGACCAACTACCGTGACGTATTGTTGAGTCCCGAGGGGTGCTGCTAACGAGGCTGCGAGGCCAGCCAGAGCATCAGCCTCCAAATTTTGTAAACGAGATACATTTTCGGTAAAGAACTCGGCAAAGGTTGAAATGATGTTCAACGTAACTTCATGGCAAGGGATCAGGTCTTCATGGCGAACCTCGTATTGCCCTCTAATCTGGTTTACGACGAGTTTTGAGTCGCCGTAGGCTTCCAGATGATTAACCCCCAGTTGTTGCGCCAGCGGGAGTCCCATGATGAGCGCATTATACTCGGCAACATTGTTGGAGCACGGCTTTGAAAGGGAGTAGGCATGCTGTATGACCAGCTGATCGGGGGAGACTAAGACTACCCCCACTCCTACAATAATTTGGCCTTTGGTGCCTGTTCTTGAAGCGTCATCGAAAAACATCCGCCAGACGGAGCTTTCTTCAGTGACGTTTGATTCTTGGACCTCATCCGGGATGTCTTCATAGAGTCTGGAGGACTCTGGGATGGGGTGTGCAGCTGAAAAGTCGGCCAGAGCCTGACCCTTGACGGCTTTTGCGGCACGAACACCATGTTGTATGGTGTTAGCAGGATCGTCCACGTAGCTAGCCGGGAATTTAATGACCCTGGCTTCGTCATGAGCACTCTGAGTGGATTGACTCGGGAGATGACATGAATCGTCTGGCCCGAGACGTAATGGCGAGTCTTCTGGATGGTAAATACCAATACCAAGCACTCCTTTTCGACGGGGCTGTACCGGTGTTCAGCCCCGATCAGTATTCTACTGAGGTAGTAGATAGCTTGCTCATAGCCTGTATCGCTGTTCTGAGCCAGCAGAGCGCCAAGGGAATGATCCATGGCACGGACGTAGAGAAGAAATGGTTTACCGGCGACGGGTGCCACCAGGACTGGCAGGCTCGTCAAATAAGCCTTGATGTCATCAAAAGCTTTTTGGCATTCCTCTGTCCAGACGTAAGAGACTCCCTTCTTCATAAGCTCAGTGAAGGGTTGACACTTTCCAGAGAGGTTTGCTATGAACCTTCGAATATATGCCAGACGTCCCTGTAGGCCTCAAAGTTCTCGGAGGTTCTTCGGAGGATCCATGTCCAGGATGGCTTTGGTCTTCTCGGGATCGACATGAATGCCTTTTGCCGTGATAATGAAGCCCAAGAACTTTTCGCTAGAAATCCCTAAGAAGGTTTTAGCGGGGTTCATCTTGAGTTGATGCGCCCGCATGAGATCGAAGACTGTCTTCAGGTCTTGTAGGTGATCTCCTTTGAGACGGCTCTTGCCTGCGATGTCATCAACATAGCATTCGACTGTTTTGCGAAGATACTGACGGAAGATGGTACTCATAGCTCGTTGGTATGTAGCACCAGCGTTCTTCAGGCCGAAGGGCATCACTGTGTAGCAGAAAACGCCCTTTGGAGTCCTGAATGACGTATGTTTTGCGTCATCGGGGAACATCTTGATCTGGTTGTAGCCCGAATACCCGTCCATGAAAGACATGCGTTCGAAGTCACATGTGTTGTCGATCATCACATCGATGATTGGAAGCGAGAATTCGTCCTTCGGACAAGCAGAGTTGAGATCCCTGAAGTCGATACAGACTCGTATCTTCCCATTCTTCTTGGTGACAGGGACAATATTGGCCACCCAATCCGGGTGTTGTTCTTTACGGATGAAGCCGCTGGCCAAGAATTTGTCCACCTCCTGATCGATGGCGTTCATGATATCAGGACGAAAGCGTCGCTGTTGTTGTTTGATAGGCTTAGCATCAGGTAAGATGTTAAGTCTATGCATCGCGATCTGGGGATCAAGTCCCGGCATATCTTCGTAGCTCCAAGCGAAGACATCGATATACACTTTAGCCAGCTGGATTAAAGATTCTCGATCTTCTCCTTCTAGGATTTTGTTGATGAAGATGGGTTTGGAAGAAGATCCATCCCCAAGGTCGATCTGCTCGACTTCATCTTCGGTAGGGGGTTCACGTAATTCAAAACGAGACTCCCACTGTTCGCGTAATTCAAAACGAGACTCCCACTGTTCGGTAGGGGGTTTGCGTAATTCAAAACGAGACTTTTACTGTTCTTCCAAGCGTTGAGCCCATGGTTCTTCTTCGAAGAATCCTAATGTTTGGTTTTTGCCTATATCTTCTTGAAGTTGTGCAGATGTCATGTTGGCTGATAGCACTCTCTTGAAGACTGAGCCGATACTGGTATCGGAATCCCAGGTTGATGCTTCGGATAAGTGAGAATGTTCTGCTTCTTCTGCCTCCGAACTCTCTGGAGTTGACGATGGCATGACATAGCCCACCCCCCATCAAGTTCGATTATAGTAGTCTTGCGGCTTTCCCTTGGGTGTTGGAAGCCGGAGAGGAAGACGTCGACCCTTGCCATAGTTCAGGCCTTTGTTGCTTTTTAGGTCATAACCTATCTTTTGGATGAGGTACTTTGCCTTGTCATGTTACCGATAGACTTGTATTCTGCCGGTATCTGGTTCTGGCTCGAGTGGCGGAAGGTCTTGATGACGCTCAACTCTGCCGAAGATGATGGATTCTTCGTCTCGACTTCGCGGCGAGACTACAAAACAGATCCCTTGGGATGTGACTACTCGATTTACATGATGGACGGTCGTTATTTGTGTTTGCAATGACCGTAGAGCGTTATCTAATGTATACATGGCATTCCAATATGGAAGACTAGAATAATTAAAAGACACTCTATTATTGATGAAACACGAGATTTTATCCCGTGGGATTACATTGTCCAGAGAGGGTGCATCTACATCAGCAGAGATATATTCCTCTAGCTCTTCATCCGTGAGTACTGGGATTGGATCGGGAGAGTCCACCGCAGCTTTGGTCCTGGGGTCCGAGAGGACTATGTGGGCCTTCTCTGGCAGCTTGGATTGTGGCGGTTTTCCTTTAAGACGCACCTTCAGAGGTGCCTCCACTGTGCCTCCGGTAATTGGTACCTTCCTATGTAGTTTTGCCACAAGGGGAGCCGATGTTTGAGGCAGCTTTCCCTTGAGTCGTATCTTCAGGGGAGCTTCAGGAGCAGTTGGTGCTTTCCCGGGTAGCTTGATATTCATGGAAGGCAACTTCTGAGGCAGTTTGCCTTTGAGTCGGATCTTCAAAAGAGCGTCGGGAGTCATCTCCGGCTCCATGTCCGGCTCTGCTACCGTTTCTGTTTCATCGTCAGCATTATTGGCTTCCTCCTCGTCAGGTGACTTGTACAAGGAGGAATCAGTGAAGTAGGCTTCAACCCCTTTGAAAGGGTCAATGTCCGCGAACTTCGTCCGGATGACATCGTTGGTGGACACGTACTTCATACATTGGTGTAGCGTGGATGGCACCACCATGTACTCATGCAGCCATAGACGACCCAACAGGAGGCTGTAGTTGACGTCGGCGTCCACGACATAACAAGTCACCTCAGTTCTGAGGTTACCGATATGGCACTTTAGTCGTATCTTGCCCAGTGGCTCACTTTTGCTAGCGTTGAAGCCACTGATTGTTGTGTTGGATGGCGCAGTCGGTACATTGGGATCCCCAGTGTTGAGAGTAGCGTCTTCGGAATAATACTGAGGAAAGACCCCAGAATGATCTGAATCCGCTTCACCTTGACAGAACCGATATACCCAGTATAATACAACGGCCTGTTGTGTCGGTTGTGCTTGAGCAACATGTCTTATTGGGTGAAGGTTATGTTGGGGATAACCTCATCCTCACATTGACAGTGCGCACATATAGTTGGAAGATCTTCAGGCTGCTTGACCAGACTAATGAAGGACTCGGCATCCTTCAGGGCTTCGCAGTGAGCTTCGCGAGTGTCTTTGGAAAGACGAAGGAGCTCAAACAGAGAAAGACGGACAGGAGTACTGGCAAGTTGTGCCAGTATGTCGAAGTTGTGGGGCTTGGCTAGCCCCGAAGCATTCTTCTTTCGCAGAGGCCTGTCGAAACGAGCCTCTACATTCTTCTGCTTATTAGCTGCTGGAGGCTTGGACGGACCCCCTTCTTCGGTAGCAGGGACGGTGCAAGGAGGCACCACCTCGACGGCAGCTTCGTCGGGTTGGGCGTTCTGTTGTGAACGCGTTTGCACAGCAAGTGCCTCTTCCGCAGAGGAAGAGACCATGCGGCAAGACTTGATCTTCCTACCTTTGGTTCTAGAGGAAGAGCGTACCTCCGGTTGAGTAACCTCGGAAACAAGATCAGGGTGAACCCATAAGATCTCTCCCCGAGATGTGGTGAGTAGGATGAGTCCACTTACGTTGTCACGAGTAGGTGGTAAGTTAACCACCTCCATTGTCGCCTTAGGGATGGGGACGACGCCATCTTGTGTTGTAGTTGGCGGCAAGGTGCCAAATTGGAGTGACACCAGATTGGCCGAGACCGTCTTCTCCTCGTAGTCAACGGAGATAACATCCGTATTGATCATGCGCTGGATGTAGTTTTTGAGGACGTAGCAGTCCTTGGTTGGATGTCCGACAAACCGATGGTAGTGACAGTACCTCGGATTGTCCACTTTCCCAACCTCGTCCAGATGCTTCGCGTCCGAAAACTTGATCTTGTCACCCTGCTTCAGTATCTCGAAGAGTTGCAAGGTGTCTTCATCGTTGAAAGAGTACACCTCCTTTGGCCTTGGTGCAAGTGGAGGCTTCTGAGTAGGTGCTGATACACCTTTTGAGGCATTGACAGTCAATGCATGTTTCCCCTTCGTCTCTCGTCCGGGGTTGTTGGCTGCAGGCCGCTTCCCCTTGTCCTCAAAGACGGGGAAACTAACTCCCAGAAGGCGAGCATTGGACGCCTTCTTTTCTGCTGCTTCAGCTTCGATGATCAAGGAACTCCAGTCGGGAGGAGGAGTAGAATTGAGCTAGAGTTTGACTGCGGGCAGCATGTTCATGCTGCAGGAGGAGAGGAGTACATGTTCTGGCATGCCTAGGGGCAGTCTAAAGGAGGCCTGTCGGAAGCGTTCGATGAATACTCGAACTGTTTCCTTCTCCTTCTGGCGTATCTCTATGAGAGACGCCATTGTCATGTCCTTCCCGCCGTCGTAGAAACGGTCGAGGAAAAGGCCCGTCATATCGTCGAAGGAAGATATGGAATTGTCGGGGAGGCTGCAGTACCAGTCGTACGTCTCTCCTTTCAGTGCCCCGACAAATATGCTGGTGAGTAGCGCGTCCTCCTTCGACAGATGTCCCGTTTGGGACTAGAAGTATGTCAAATAGCGACGTGAAGAGTCCTTTCCGTCTTATGGCATCAATGTTTATGGTTTATATTTGGGAGGATAAACCACTTTGTTCCATTCGAGGGGATAAGGTTTGGGGATGCCCATCTTTTGGTGCTCTCTTGTCTATTCTTGGACTCAAAGCGTTCGCGCAGGTCCCTGATCATCTCGACCATGTCTTCCATGGAGCTGGGAGTCGGGGAAGGTGGTACCACCTGGAGTTGAGCATTTGAGGGCTCCGACGTTCGAGGGGCTTTGCGACGATCCGTATCCAAGGATGCCCGTTGAGGGGGTACACTTGACTCTCCATTGGCCCCTGGGTCGGGACCGGTAGAAGGTGTCCTGGCCAAAGCTGACCGTATCTTAAACACTGCTTGGGTTAGTGTTTGCATGGAGGTAGAGAGGATTTTGAGTCCTCCCTCCAGGGTATCCATGCGCTGGACGAGGTCTGGTGGCGGCACATCAGACTCGGTATCACCTCCAGCCATGTAGACTGTCATGACATGGCTGGAGTCGGATGGCTCAGTGGAGGCTTCGTTTTCAGCCTCACTCTCCTGTAGAGGAGTTGTTGTTCCCGGAGCTTCGTCTTGACTACCCCCAGCTATGTTCCTGAAGACTTCTTCGTCTTCGAGACTCGGATCCGCAGGGGCTAGACGACCCCCAGCTATGTCGGGGAGGCTGACTTCGCCTTGAGGATGAAGATCCACCCCAGCTGTGCTTTGGAGGACACCCTCATTTTCGGAAGGAGGATCAGCAAGGGCTTGACTACCCCCAGCTTCCTCCAAGATCTTCTTCCTCCTCCGAGTGCCTTCGAACACTCCGAAGAACGAGACGGTTGTCTTGGTTTTCCTCGGCTGGCTCATGGACGAGGAATTTCCAGTCATCTTTCGGACTGACAAGGAGTTAGAGATTACATTGCATGAAGCAACCTTTGGCTCTTCTTTTGTTGACACCTTCCCGGGGCGACGGCGGAGGGGTGTTGATGATTACAGCCGCTGGAACACCGAATGTCTTGGTGGGACTGCTGCCTTGCAACAGCAGTTGATGGTGACTACAGCACAAGTGTGCACTGTGAGGGGCGCATCGTGCTCGTCAGTCGACTCTTCTGATCGGTACTTGTGAGTGATCACGTTACGCAGATCATTGGAGGAGTGCCACCTTCGCACCACCTTCAGGGGCATGGCAAGGCCAAGCGCCGGGGTGGTCAAGTGAATGCTGCGCCCCCTGATCCAACACCAAACAGGTGCTCAGATTAGTAGTGGAGGAACAACATTTGAAGTGACTTGAACGGACCTCAGATGCACAGCCAGAGGAGGCACGAGAGTTCAAGACCACAGGGTTTGCCCTGCTCGACTTGGTTGCGAACGTAACAGATGCGCCCAAGTGAGACAAGAACTTTGAAGGTCGGCTCGTTTCTGGCGGAGAAGCACCTGAGTCGACCTTATACAGCTTACCATCAGCAGCGCGCATGATTGTGAGCGTATGCTTCTTGTTTGCTACTGGCATAGCACGTTTAGGGCGCATGGCCCTTGCTGCCTTGGACTTCTTCGAACCAGGCCGCTGGGGCGTGTAGTACTCAGAATCCAAATTCTCCTCGCCACTACAACGAGTGAGTCTGTCAAAGACAGAGACATTCTGTGGTGCATCAGAGGTGATGTGCGGGGCATTGGCTGCACCCCTGCTCCGTCGATGTATTTTTCTCGCCTGAGAGGGAGATGGATGGAGAATGTGGTCAGCCGTACGTTTTCCCGAGAGATGCGCTGCACCGGTGGGCGCATCTTGGTTGCTGAGGACGTCAGCAGGAAGGGAAGGCTGGATCGGCGCATCCCTTTCGGTAGTGGTGCCAGAGGCATCGACCTTGCGTACCCAAATTTGGCGAGTCTTCTTCGGCTTCGGCAGCCGCTTTGAAGGACTCGTACTGCCTTCACAGAAGAACTCCTCATACGCCTGTTGATTGAGGCGTACGACCAGCGTCTTGTAGGAGGAGCCGACCTTCATGTCACGACCCGCACCCACTGTGAGGGTACGAGAACGTAACAGCGCCCAGCCTATGCCGCAGTGTCGGCGGTAGAACGCTGTTCTAGGTCATGAACTATAACTAACATAATATGAATACTCTCCATAAGAAGGCCAACACAGAGGAATAACTTAATCACAATCTAGAGACAGAATATAGCACGATAAAATAGATAAGAAAATCCTCAACTGAGGTGCAACAGAAATGAAATACAAGTCTCAATATCTCTACAATATACAACTCTGAAATAATGACAACAGCTAAACATGAAAGAAATAGTCTAAGCTATCTACACTATGCTAGGGGTATCATCCTCAGCAGCTGCCTGAACCTCCCCAGGGGTCCAGGTCGCGAGTGTCATCTAGGCAAGCTCCAAAGTAAGGGGTACAAGGTTCCTCATCATCCTTTGTAAAATTTTCAACAGGTCCAGTCAGGACCGGAGCGAGCATAATACATCTCAGCAGTTCATAGGAGGTTAGAAAATATAATCATGCAATAAAGTAAGATATAGATACTGAAAGAAATGCAGTATATAAACAGAGAGAGAACTGTAATAGAAATATCTACTATAAGTAGAGAGCTACCAGTGACTAGTGATTTAGAGCACAAAGTCGACATGTGAACGGCTTGATTTATACATTGCTATACTAAAGAGGCGTACATGGCTATTCTACTTTGGAATTGTTCACATGGCTATTTATACTCCTCCGTACCCCCAATTAATACACAAGGATCCAACCAGGTTATGTTATGATTCTATGTAACAGCCTCCGAAGGGTGGTAAGCCCCCAAAGGGTGATAAGCCCCCAAAGGGTGATAAGCCCCCGAAGGGTGATACATAGTAGTCCCATAAATGGGGTTTCTGGGAAACCCAATAAATGGGATAAGGATTCAAAGAAGACTTTGTGATTATATGAGTATATGCCACAAGTGATCAAAGAACCAAAGAATCATAGTGATACGCCATGTAAGTGAAACGCACAGAACATAGAGTACCCCGATGCTCCCTGAAGGGATAATATCTCAAGAAGAGATCCATATAGTACTAATCTGTGTGACCAACGTGACAGTATCAAGTAAAGTAATTTAATGCAGAAAATAATTCTAAGCAGGATATGAAATGATCAGAGAATGTGCTCGCCTCGTATCTGAATGTCTGAAGTAAATGTACTGTCTGAGATGAGGCACCTGACTCCTAGTTAGAGCAACACAAGTCACAACAAGTCTAAAATGATATAATAAAGTGCTACTATGCATTCTACATGATTCTAGGTCAATCTAGACCAAGGTCAACTCTTGGTCAACCCTGGTCAAGTACACTAGTCAAACTAGGTCAACTAGGTCAAGACTGACCCAAACAAGTCTAATAAGTCTCACTAGGCCTAACCTTGTCTACCCTAGCATCCACACATACCAATCCAAGGCTATACAAGCCAACATAAGTTACATATCAAGATACATCACGTTCATACATATTCAACATTATATATATATATTTATATAAGAGAAAGGAACTAACATGTAAAGCTATGTGTGTGTGTGAACATGGAGGTGTACATGAAAAGAGAAATCAACACTAGTTATGTGTTTACACTACACACGGTACAAAGCTAACCCATCTTCATATTAGGCTATACACACATTATCTATATAGGCAATGCCATATTTATTGTATTTCACATTGGGCTCTATGCATTATACTCACATATGTGTGTCACATTCACATAGGCAAATTCATGGTTTATTTCATATTACACTATCTCATTTACACATTCACATAGGTTAGATATTATATATATATATATATATATATATATATATATATATATATATATATATATATATATATATATATATATACATAGAGGGGAAAAGTAATCAAGCAATGTGTGTGTGGGTTGAGAGTGCAAGAGTGTATGTAGACATGTGAGTGTGTGTCATGGCATGAGGGTGTCACATGAATGTGTGTGAACAAAGTGTGGGGTTCATGGAACCATGGCAGTGGTAGTATGTGTGTGGATGAAATATGAAGATAAAAGCAGTGCAATGCTCAGGGAATTTCAGTTAATTGAACTCAAGAAATGTTCTCAGGTTTGTGTATGAAGTCATTCTCAGATTTTCATTTACAGGAAATATTTAAGTGTGTGTGTAAGGAGTGTCTAATCTCAGATAGAATAGGAAAATGTAATGACAGTTTCCAAATTTTCAGTCTCAAAAGAGAAGAGAATATCAGTTCTCCTAACCAACCAATTTCAAGAACACTTAAGCCATTTAACACTCAGATTTCTACATTAGAACCCATCCAAATTTCAGTTTAACATAACCCACATTAGTTCATATATACATAGAGATTTAAAGAGAGATTTAGGTATACATGTATGTGTAAATAGGAGATACAAACAATGTGTGTGTGTATAGAGTTTAGATAGGTGTCAATATAAACTAGGTACTGGTGTGTGTAATATGAGAGGGTGAGGGTGTGTGTGTACAGCCTACATTACAAGAATGAAAACCAGGTGACAGTTTGCAACATATCCAAAATATTCAATCAAATGCTAACTTGATTCCAACTATATAACTTAACATAAAACAATATAAAGCCCCACACCATTCAATCTCAGGTTTCATTAAACTAAAAACTCAGTAACAAACATTTCTGGTAAGAAGGAAACATGAATCTCAGGTTTTACCTATCAGTTCCATTCACAGTTATTAGGAAAGGAAAAGGGAATCAGTTCAGTTTTAGTATTCTATGGTAAAGAGTGTGTGTATAGGTGAGTAGGAATCTTAGAACTTTCAATGTTGAACAAGTGCTCTCAGGTTCACAGGCAATCAGTGAGGAATTCACAATTTTTAACCCATCTCAGTTACATACACAGGTTCACATGTATGATAACAGTACAATTTGTGTCTCAGGTTCAATATTTAGTATAACAATCAATGTATGTAAACATGTGTGGGCATAGAGTACAAATCTCAGATTTCAAGTCAATGATAGTTAACAAAATTTTCCATTATCACATTCAACCCAAAACCAAATTCAAAACCAATGAAATCCCAGGTATTAACACATCATGCAGTATGTTATTTACATATAATTTGATATTTAAAACAATTAAACTGATTTAAATCTAAAAAAACAAATTTCAAATACCAGGTATCAGAACATTGCAAACCCGAGCATTCAAACCTCAAATTTATTTTTAAAAACAATTTAATCGATAAATTAAATGTGCAAACATAAGGGGCATGTCATAGGTGTCATGGGGGGGTTCTCGTGTCCATACAACTGGACACGAGGTGTCTAAACGAATCGAACACACGGTGACAGTAAAACATGAAATACAGCATCGTGTTGCCATGTCGAATCGATTTGGGCTCGACACAGAGATCGAGAGGCCACGTGCTCGTGTCTAGGGTTAGGGGGACATAGGGCAAGACATACATCACCCTGAATCGTGTCCTTGTCAGGTTAGGACTGGACACGAAGTGCGTGTCAGTGCGGTTTTCCCGCGCGTGCACAGTGTGTATAAAATCAGTGCGCGCGTGTTTTCGTGTCTGACATGACACGAAGTGTCCTGAAACTCGAGGAGGGGTCTATCAGTGATGCCCCCCACCTCTGTGTCAAATTGCACGTGTCCACGTGTCCTACATAGAGAGATTTTAGGGTCGGGTAGCAGGGCAGTGCACGGGGGTGTCCTGCAGTGAGTTCGTATCCGTTTTGGACACGGACACGACACGAAATCGAACTCAGTCAGTGGGTTTTCAAAAACACATATCAAGGGCTTCCCAACTATGCAATTTGTTTTAGAAAATACCAAGATATAATCCATTCAAGCATTTCATCAAATACCTAGATTCTAGGACTGATATGTGTCCGATACGGACCCGAAATGAACACGAATCGACACAAAACCAATACCTACGGCTAGGGGACACCTAGGGCTTCCTATTCATGCAAAGAAATCGAAAATCTATGGAAGGAATAGGAAGTTACCTATATGTGCAATTTGCATGAAAAAGCTTCAAAAGGGGGTGGTTCTTCTTGATGGCCAAGTGCTCCAAATTGGTCCAAACCTGAGATTTCTCTCCATGGACATGAAATATAGCTGGATTAGGAACTAATACAAAAGACTAGAGTGGAAAAGGAATTAAAATAATCTGTGGGTTGGGAAAGAATGAACAAACCTCTTTCTTCAAAACTTGGAGAAATTAATGAAAGAGGCAAGAACAAATGGAAGAGGCATTAAATAGGGTATGGAACCCTATGTTGGCTGCCATGGGCTGATTATGGTTAGGGTTTGGGTTCCAATGGTGATCTATAGGCTCCCATGGGCCAAAATCACTAATCATGACTTGTAAAATCACAAGTCATTTCCTAATCAATTCAAATCCTATTCTCCCCAAATAAATTCTAAGGGGTTAACTATCACTAACTTAAGTCAACCTAGTTTTCATATCCTAATCACATTGTCATGACCTAGGTTAGCCACTAGGTTAGTCTCCAAAGTCAACATAAGTCAAAGTCAACTGAAACACCAAAATCAATTATACTAAAAATCTCTAAAAATCATATTAATTCTAATAAATCTAAATAATACATAATAATTCCAAATAATTCCCAAAATTACAAAAATGACTAAAATACTCCTCAATCTAGAAATAATAAATAAAATACCCTAATCACAAGGCTAGGCTCTAGGGTTACACTAGTAAGACACCAAATCATAAGTCATGATTTAAAATAGTTTTAAATAATTAAAAAATTACCAAAAAATATGTCATGATTTAAATATCATTAATAAATAATTAAAATCACAAAATTTCAAAATTACCCTCATTTGGAAAACTGGGTGTTACAATCCTACCCACCTTATAAAAATTTCGTCCTCGAAATTAAGATGGTAGCAGTCCTTCTAGGTCGAACACCCCACAATCAAAGTCTTAAACATACCGTCAAACAATCATATGCGTCTGTCCAAAATTATGATACTCAGAACCTTCGTCATGCTAGTGAGCAAGGCTTCGATAATCACAGAGTCCTCGACTAAGGCACATACCTCTAGAATCATGGTATTTAAAATTTTTGCATTGCCGCATGCTTGGCAGCGAAAATCTTAAATTCCCACACCCGAGAAATACGTCCTAAATCTGACTATATGTCCTCACTATGCCAGCTAACACGACTACCGAAGATTCTAGATTCCATAACTGGCTGACCTAGCCTATATGATTCATCTCAGAAGAAAATCAAACATAACACAAGAACAATAGGACAAAATTGATAAATCAATAAGGAACAGAGGGAATCAAAATTTTAAGGCAGTTATAAGAGGCAATTACAAAATTTGAGTCAAAAGAACGGAACCTGCAACTAGATCTCCAACGGCCTGAGCATCCTCGACTGTCCTGGCGAAAGCTCGCCCTTGCTGGCCCCTCCTGGCCTGCTGCTGATGCTGCATGTACCTCTGCTGCTGAGTCGGTAAGGGTAATCACGTCTGCTAGCCTACCGGAGCCCTAGCTCCTGCTCCCTGAACTGTCTGTCCTGATGACTCGGGATACTCTCAGACGATGATTGGATCCTCCGCAAAGCAAACATCTGTCCAGTCTCTTCCGGCATTCGCCCCAATCATGCCCTGGTCTCTTGTAAAAAGGGCAAATGATAACAAGCTGCTGTCCCGGGGTCTGCTGCTGCCTCTGCGGCTGCTGCGCATGCTGAAAGGGTACACGGTCCTGAAACTGCCGCTGTTGAAGGTAGACCCTCGACTGCTGGTACTGCTGCTGAAACTGTTGAGGTAGCATCTGCTGTGGATACTGTGGCTGAATCTGCAAGCGGGGCATCTGATGCGGATACTGCTGCTGAAACTGTAGAGGTTGTATCTGCTGCGGATACTGCTGCTGAATCTGTAGGTGGGGCCTCTAGGCCGGGCCCGCACTGCCACTAGCTCCCTGAGTGTCTCGCATCCTCTTCTTCTTCAGTCCAAGATCGTCCTCCGCTGTCATGGCTCCTACCAGAATCTGCTAGAAAGTGGCGTCGCGGCCGCTCTTGGTATATGACTTGATCTTCTTGATCAAACCCGTGAGGAACCTCCTCGCCTTCCCAACCTCGATAAGATCCTCGATGAATCTGTTCAAACGGCTGAACTCTCCAGCATACTCCTCAACGGTCTGGTTCCCCTGAACCAAACTCTCGAACTGCGCCTCCAAAGTACGGAGTACGGTATCGGAAAAGAATTTCTTCTTGAATAGTTTCTTGAACGCTGCCTAAGTCTGACCGGCTGTACCAACCCTCGGGTCCGTCTGGTACCAGGTACAGGCCAAGTCCTGCATCTGACTGGCGGCTGCCTCGATCTGTAATCCTGCTGGTATCTGTGCCAATCGGAATATCTCCTCAATGTGCTCTATCCAATCGTCAGCGTATATGATGCCCTCTGTACCCTTAAAGTCTCGGGGTCCCATCTTCTTGAAGGAATGGATGTCTGGAGTCCTTGGCTGATACGGCTGCATCTGGCCTCCCTGTGGCTGAGCAGCCACCAGCTCCACTGTCGTCCTGACCAACTAGTGAGTATCTTGTATGCTCTGTCGGATATCAGCAGACTGGCTCTGCTGTATCTGTTGCTGAAACTCCATGAATCGTTGGAAGAATATAAACATCTGAGCCGTATCTACTGTCCCTGAAGGTAATTGCTATGGGTACATACCTGGAATAACGGGGGAAAACCTCCGGACAGGTGGAGGTGCACTCCCAAAGGCTGCAGAAGCTCCTATGTGAGCAGAAATAGGGGGTGCTGTGGTCCCAGCGTCCACAATCAGACGAGGGATGGTAGGCCTCTCACCAGCGTCTGCTGAGCCAGAACGATGCGATCGTGTCTCGATCACCATCCTGGAGACAGATCAAATAAGGAATCAATGCTGAGATAGAAACGGTAATTCAAGGGAGGACATTTATTCAAGGAGGCAATCTTCAACAAGAATTTAGATGGCAGAAATCCAGTTTAAGAGTTTTTCCTAATGTGATTGAGTACCTCAAAAATAATCCTAATCCTACGGCAGGCTGTAGTGATACTCTAATTCGAATACCACTACACAAACTCGACCAGAATGGGCCACCACTAAAAACGTGTCACGACCCGCACCCATAGTGAGGGTACGAGAACGTAACAGCGCCCAGCCTACGTCGCAGTGTCGACGATAGAACGTTGTTCTAGGTCATGAACTATAACTAACATAATATGAATACTCTCCATAAGGAGGCCAACACAGAGATATAACTCAATCGCAATCTAGAGACAGAATATAGCACGATAAAATAGATAAGAAAATCCTCAACTGAGGTACAACAGAAATGAAATACAATTCTCAACATCTCTACAATATACAACTCTGAAACAATGACAACAGCTAAACATGAAAGAAATAGTCTAAGCTATCTATACTATGCTAGGGGTATCATCCTCAACAGATGCCTGAACCTCCCCAGGGGTCCAGGTCACGAGTGTCATCTAGGCAAGCTCCAAAGTAAGGGGTACAGGGTTCCTCATCATTCTCTGTAAAATTTTCAACAGGTCCAGTCAGGACCGGAGCGAGCACAATACATCTCAGCAGCTTATAGCAGGTTAGAAAATATAATCATGCAGTAAAGTAAGATATAGATACTGAAGGAAATACAGTATGTAAACAGAGAGAACTGTAATAGAAATATCTACTATAAGTAGAGAGCTACCAGTGACTAGTGATTTAGAGCACAAAGTCGACATGTGAACGGCTTGATTTGTACATGGCTATACTAAAGAGGCGTACATGGCTATTCTACTTTGGAATTGTTCATATGGCTATTTATACTCCCCCGTACCCCAATTAATACACAAGGATCCAACCAGATTATGTTATGATTCTATGTAACAGCCTCCGAAGGGTGGTAAGCCTCCAAAGAGTGATAAGCCCCCAAAGGGTGATATGCCCCCAAAGGGTGATAAGCCCCCGAAGGGTGATACATAGTAGTCCCATAAATAGGGTTTTTGGGAAACCCAATAAATGGGATAAGGATTCAAAGAAGTCTCTATGATCATATGAGTATATGTCACAAGTGATCAAAGAACCAAAGAAGCATAGTGATACGCCATGTAAGTGAAACGCACAGAACATAGAGTACCCCGATGCTCCCTGAAGGGATAACATCTCAAGAAGGGATACATATAGTACTAATCCGTGTGACCAACGTGACAGTATCAAGTAAAGTAATTTAATGCAGGAAATAATTCTAAGCAGGAAATGAAATGATCAGAGAATGTACTCGTCTCGTATCTGAATGTCTGAAGTAAATGTACTGTCCGAGATGAGGTACCTGACTCCTAGTTAGAGCAACACAAGTCACAACAAGTCTAAAATGATATAATGAAGTCCTACTATGCATTCTACATGATTCTAGGTCAATCTAGACCAAGGTCAACTCTTGGTCAACCCTGGTCAAGTACACTAGTCAAACTAGGTCAACTAGGTCAAGACTGACCCAAATAAGTCTAATAAGTCTCACTAGGCCTAACCTTGTCTACCCTAGCATCCACACATACCAATCCAAGGCTATACAAGCCAACATAAGTCACATATCAAGATACATCACTTTCATGCATATTCAACATTATATATAGATTTATACCAGAGAAAGGAACTAACATGTAAAGCTATGTGTGTGTATGAACATGGAGGTGTACATGAAAAGAGAAATCAACACTAGTTATGTGTTTACACTACACACGGTACAAAGCTAACCCATCTTCATATTAGGCTATACACACATTATCTATATAGGCAATGCCATATTTATTGTATTTCACATTGGGCTCTATGCATTATACTCACATATGTGTGTCACATTCACATAGGCAAATTCATGGTTCATTTCATATTACACTATCTCATTTACACATTCACATAGGTTAGATATTATATATATATATATATATATATATATATATATATTAGAACCCCCTTTTTATTAATCAAGGCTCGAAGACCGAAGCCTGAACAAGTATATAAGGCGAAAAATGCCGAAGCCTATACAAGTATACCACCTAAAAAGGAAGGAGGAAGGGGGAGCCCACAACCAGCGAGAGCTAGGGGAGAACTGAGGACCATAATGCCCTCGAGCTGTGAGCACACCGGGTGCTCCTTTTACGACATTGGCGGAAGACTTCCCGGATGAGCTGATTGGCCGAGTAGTGGTGTCCTTCATATCTGGCCTTGTTGCGATTCCTCCAAATGACCCACGTTGCGGCCGCTGCGACGATCTGGTGTCCGTGAGAGACAGAACCCCAGGAGACTGCAAGATCGTGGAAGCGCCCACTGCCTAGAACAATGCTACACAGATGGTTGAGGGTCCTCCAAATATGACCTGGTAGATCCCCCTGATAGAAGATGTGGTCGATAGTCTCCAACTTACGGTCAGAGCAACAATTGTAGGATGATGCTAAGCTGATCCCCATGGTGTTCAGTATCTCGTCGGTGGGCAGTTTCTTCCTGATGATTCCCCACATTAGGAAGGACCACTTCTTAGGTATGCAAGAGTGCCAATAGGGTGCAATAGTAGGATTCGGGTTCCCATTAACTCGAACAGCGTATCTCGCCGACCGCATCGAGAATGCCCCCGAAGCCTCGAGCGACCACCTCCATCCATCCTCGTCGTTTCTGATCTGAACTCTGCTTCGGCGGATGCTCTCCACGGTTTTGTTTCCGGACCAGTCACGAATCTTATTCCAGTTCCAATCGTTACTACTGAGGTCCCATAGGTCGCTAATCCTGCAGTCTCTAGGGGTCTCCATGATACTCGGGATCATGCTATCCCCAATCCATCTCTCCAGGAAAGGGTCCAATTGACCGTCATCCAATTGGAGTCTTATAATAGGTTCGGTGCTGACCCGCCAATCGAGAATACGACGCCACGCCGTAGAGGATCGGCTGTTGGAGATGGCAACTGCTGGGTGAATATGCTTGAAGTATCTGGCCTTCATATACCTGGTCTATAAGTTGTTGCTAGTCCGAAGAGTCTACCACAGTTTCAATGAGAAAGCTTTAACTGTGTGGAAGAGTTTGGTAAAGCCCAGGCCCCCTTCCTCGGTAGGGCGCGCCATCGAGTCCCAACTCGCCCAGTGATGCTTGTCTTGTCCTTTGTCCTGCCCCCAAAAAAAGTTACAGAAGGTCTGTTCAATCGAGGTCAGAACCTTCTTGGGTGGGGAACACATGGCCAAGGTGTGGATTGGGATAGAGGTGAGAACATGATTGATTAGGATCATCTTGCCGCCCGGGGATATTGTGGCATTATGCCACCCCTCGAGTTTTTTTTGATTCTAGAGATCAAATCCTCGAATATGCCAGAGTTGGATTTCCCGTACAGAAGGGGGCATCCAAGGTATTTGAAGGAGGGATGGGTAACATTGAAGGACGTTAACTTGGAGAGGCCGCGCGCGTGCTCCTGATTGAAGTTGTGGTTAAATAACGCTATTGGCGGGGTTAATTTTCTGACCGGAGCATCTGGAGTATCTCTGCAGAGTGTGGTGCACCACTTCCACCGCTCCAATATCCCCGGACGAGAATATGAGCACATCGTCGGCGAAGGCCAGGTGGGTGATGAAGGGGCAGTCGCTGGAGGTATGATAGTGCTGGAAGTTGGGGGTATTAATCATGTTATTAAGGTTTCTGCTCAAAGCGTCGACCGCAATGATGAAAACAGTGGATAAAAGAGGGTCGCCTTGTCTAACTCCGCGAGTGGATTTAAAAAACCCTTCAGCCTGACCGTTGATAACCGTAGAAAACCACGAGTTGCTAATGGATCTCCACACGGTGTTGGTCCAATTTTCCGAGAATCCGAAAGCTCTGAAAACCCAGATAATAAACTGCCAATCCAGTCTGTCATAAGCTTTCTCCATGTCGAGTTTGATGGCGATGTTGCCCCCTCTTGCTGGGAACTTCATACAGGTGATTAATTTCTGAGCTAGCATGATGTTATCCTGGATATTTCTTCCACGAACAAAGCCGCTTTGCTCTTCGAAAATTATCTTGGGTAGCAATTCGGCCATTCGAGTTGCAATTATCTTGGAGATGATCTTGTTTGTGAAATTGCATAAACTGATGGGGAGAAAGTCTCGGAAAGATTCAGGGTTGGAGTTTTTCGGGATAAGGATCAGCTTGGCGTTGGAAATTGCTTTGGGGTAAGTGGCTCCCTCGAAGAATGCAATGGCTGCCTCAGTTATGTCCTGTTTGATAATATCCCAGCAGGTGCGAAAGAACACTCCCAAAAAACCGTCCTGACCGGGTGCACTGTTCGCATCCAGGGCCCAAACCGCGTTGGTCACCTCCTACATGGTGGGGAGTAACTCAAGTTGAATATTGTCGGTGTCGTTGATGAGGTGTAGAATGAAATTCAGGAAGGAGTTGTCTTTGTGAACCGTCTCTTTGGCGAATAGCTTGGAGTAGAACTCCGTCGCGGCCGCTTGGATGTTCTTTTGATCAGTAATGATGTTCTCCATTTCGTCGGTGATTTGGTGAATCGAGAGCTGCTTTCTGCGACCTTTGACGGAGTCATGAAAATATTTAGAATTTTCATCCCCCTCGCTGTCCCATTTCAACCTCGCTTTTTGCTTCCAGAAATCGGTCTCTACTTGGATCTTGAATTTGAGCATAGCTTTGGTAAGATTCAAGGCCGTCCTAGCCGTCGGCGAACGCTCCGAAGCGAACCTGGCCTCAGCCCTAGAGACGTCGTCCTCGGCAACCCGTACAGCTTGAAAAATATCCCCGTAGGCTTGTTTGCTCCAAATGGTTAGTGCTTTCCCCGTTTCTTTAAGCTTGTTGCTAACACGAACGAGGGGGTCGGGTGATTCTATCCGATTCCAGGCATCCTGAACAATGTCCAAGAATTGAGGGTGCTCGGTCCAAAAGTTGAGGAATCGGAAGTTCTTCTTAACGGGGTTGCAAGAGTTTTTTATTTCAATCAACAGGGACGCATGGTCAGATTCGGATGTGTTGAGGTGGGATAGACTGGTAGTGATCCCCATTCCGTCCCAATGGATGTTCGTGAGGGCCCTGTCTAGGCGGGAGTATTAGCGGTGATCTCCTTCCTGCATGTTTCACCAGGTGAAAGCATTGCCGGTGAACTGGAGAGAGGATAGGTGGGCATTGAATATGAAGTTGTTAAAATCTTGTATGGCTGATGTCGGCGGCGGACGACCTCCAATTTTCTCTTCTCTGCTGGTGATAGCGTTAAAGTCCCCAATGCAAAGCCACGGAGATACAATGTGGTTGGTGTGAATGTCTAGAAGGTCATTCCAAAGCTGTTTCTGCTCTGCAATGTCACAGCTGCCGTGCACCGCTGAGAGGATGATGCGTTTAGAAAGGAAGGGGTGTTCCACCCAGCAAGAGAGGTCCTGCCTGGAGTCGTGTGTTGGCACATTTTATTTTGATTAATTAACAGCATCTTCGCAGTTTAGTCTTCTGTTCTTCAGATTCACCTTCTCGGAAGATCTACTACAAGGAGTTATTCCGTTCAAGAGCTATCTCATTCTTCCTTGAAGACTGTTGCAGCTTACGGCGCTCTCAGCATTTAGACGGCGTCCTCCTGCCTAGTGTTTTCGAGTCTGTACTGGTCTAGGTACTTTTTGTAAACACCTAAGGAAGGATGACAATAAAAAGAACAAGTCAAAATTCAAATAGCTACAGAGCGGCATACCGACGGCATGCTGCGGCATACCGGCGGTATACCGTTCTTAGCATCCAGAAAGCTACTGTGACAGATAATCGGCATACCGGCGGTATGATCCAGCATACCGGCGGTATACCGCTTTTCTTGTCCAGAAAGTCTCTGTGACAAATAGACGGCATACCGGCGGCATGCTCCGGCATACCGGCGGTATACCGTTTTTCTTGTCCAGAACCTTGCTGTGACAAATAGACGGCATACCGGCGGCATGCTCCGGCATACCGGCGGTATACCGTTTTTCTTGTCCAGAACCTTGCTGTGACAAGTCGTCGGCATACCGGCGGCATGCTCCGGCATACCGGCAGTATACCATTTTTCTTGTCCAGAAACTTGCTGTGACATTTTGTCGGCATACCGGCGGCATGCTCCGGCATACCGGCGGTATACCGACATTCAAACTTTTGATTTTCGAATTGGTCTGACCAGCATTAATGGCCGCATTTAATGCTCTTGAACGGTCATAATTATGACCGTTACTATTTGGCCGGCATACCGGCGGTATGCTGCGGCATACCGACGGCATGCCGGTCTGCGTATTTCAGAAGCATTAAATGCCACCTACTCTTGGTTTTCTTATAAAAGGAAGCTCTCTCTCTCTCTTGAGCTTTCTCACCAACTCCTTCATAAATTTTCCAACAACCAAGAGCTCCACCATTAATACTCTCCCAAGCTTTTCATTGTCATCCTCTCCCAAAGTGTTAGAAGATCAACAAGCTTTCATTCTCTTTTGTTTGAAGTTGGCGAGCCTTCGTAAGAAAACTCGTGTGTAGAAGTTGGCGAGTTCTTCGGATCCAAACTCGTGTTGAAGTTGGCGAGTTCTTCGGATCCAAACTCGTGTGTACTATTTGCATAATAGTGGATTAAAGCCGGAGAGAGTTCCGGGACTGGATTGCCTCAAAAGAGGATACCAGGATACATCCTTGCGTTTGCGTTTGATCTTTCTACTCTTTACACTAGATTGTTCTTATTGCATCATCTATTATAGTTTAATTTTTAATTTCCCTATTCACCCCCCCTCTAGGGTTCTACAATTGGTATCAGAGCTTTGTTCTCTTGATTTGGATTTACCTCCTTGAGTGATCCATGGCCTCTAACCCTAGCATCAACACGTTTCACAATGAGGGGCACTCCACAAATAGGCCTCCCCTATTTGATGGTACCAACTATAACTACTGGAAGATTAGGATGGGCATTTATCTAAAGTCCATAGATTTCGACTTATGGGATTGCGTGATAAATGGCCTTCCTACTCCTTCCAGAGCCGTTGAGGATATTGCCTCTGACACCCTTCGAGAAACACTTGCCGAAAGCATCAAGAAGCTTGCCTGTCGAGATGCCAAGGCAATGAACGCTCTTTACTGTGCTCTTGACAGTAGTGAATTCAACCGCATCTCTACTTGTAAGACTTCTAATGAGATTTGGAAGTTACTTGAAGTCACACACGAGGGAACCTCACAAGTGAAAGAATCTAAGATCAGTAGACTCACGCAAGAATATGAGTCTTTTAAAATGAAGCATGATGAATCTATTGCTAGCATGTTTACTCGTTTTGGTGATATTATTAACCCTCTCTCTTCTCTTGGAAAGGAATATCCCGCTCATGAAAAGATAAGGAAGATTCTTAGAGGATTGACGAAAGCTTGGAGTCCTAAAGCTACCGCAATCATTGAGGGAAACGATCTTACCGTCATGAACCTAGAGACCCTCATGGGTAAACTAATGACTCACGAGCTTGACATGAAGGATCAAGAGGAATCCTCCATTCAAGAGAAGGAGAAGGAGAAGAACAAAGAAAAGGAGAAGACTCTTGCTCTCAAAGCATCAAGGTCCTACTCCAAGGATAGCTCCGACGACAATGAGTCGGACGACGATGAAGAAATAGCTCTCACAGCTAAGCACTTCAGAAAGTTCTTAAAGTTTAACAAGGCCAACCGCTCTAGACGGGACAATGAAGAAGACCCGGCATGCTATCAATGCAGAAGACCCGGACACATCAAAAGGGATTGTCCGATGATACGAAAAGACTCAAGCAAGTACGAGAAGCCAAGCAAGGGAAGCTCGTCCTCCAGAAAGTTCGCCAACACTAGCATTTGGTGTGAAAGCGACGCGAGCGACTCCGACAACGACAAGGAGTGCAAACACAATGCCAACGTTTGTCTCATGGCAACCGATGAGGTACTTGATGATTTTTCCTTAAACACTCTTACCTATGATGATTTGGAGAAAGCCATTCTTGAGTTACATGAAGAACACAAAGGTGTTCGGAATAAATACAAGAAATCTCTTAAGGAGGTTGAGGCTCTTCAACTTGAAATAGAGAGGCTCTCAAGCATCATTAGTGATGTGAAGGGAAAATCTCCTATTTCCGACACGGATGAAATGGAGTCTTTGAGACTAAAATTTCAAGAATCTCTTGACACCATCAAGAAAAAGGATGACGAGATTCAATCCATGAGAAGCTCTTATGAATTTGCTATGCGCAAATGTCAAGATGCTAATAGAAGAGAATATTCCACCTCTATTAAGTATAATGATCTTCTTACACAGAGTAAGTATTTAAGTAACAAGAATACCACTCACATGCATGCTCCAAGACACCCCCACACCCATCACAATGCTAGGCATAACCATTACATGAACACTACACACAACTCCTTTCCTAACACAAGAAAAGGACCTTTTGTTAAAAAGAAAACTCCTCATCATGCTTTTTACTATCATCATAACACTCATGGTAGAACTTCTCACACTAAAGACTCACATATGCACAACACTCACACTTCTTCTTCTAGATCTTCCTTAATGTGCAATTATTGTGGTTTGCTTGGTCATACTTCTAATTTTTGTTATACAAGAAAACAAGTTGACATGAGAGTTCTTAAATGGGTTCCTAAGACTAACACTCAAGGACCCATAAGATCATGGGTACCAAAATGTTCATCTTCAACTTATGTTGTAGGTGACGAATCCTTCTCATGCTAGAAGCAAGTGGATTCTCGATAGCGGTTGTTCACGGCACATGACCGGTGATGCTTCACTTTTTACAACGCTATCGATGAAGAAAGAAGGACACGTCTCCTTCGGCAACAATCTTAAGGGTTATATCATTGGAAATGGTAATATCGGTTCTCCTCCTTACCCTTGCATAAATAATGTTTGTCTTGTTACTAATCTCAAGCATAATCTCCTTAGTATTAGCCATCTTACCGATAATGGCTATGATATCAAGTTTGTTAAACTCAAATGCTACATTACCGATAGCTCAAATGGAACTATTGTGTATGAAGGCATTAGAGAAAACAATATATATGTTCTTTATCTTGTTGAAGGTACTAACAATGACAGGTGCCTAGTTGCAAAGAACGATGAAAGTTGGCTTTGGCACATGAGGCTTGGACATGCCAACATGGATACCATCTCTCGCCTCGCATCCAAGAAGCTTGTACGAGGACTTCCTAGTATCCCCTTCAAAAAGGATATGGTATGTGAAGAATGCGAGAAGAGTAAGTTGACTAAATCATCCTTCAAATCCATCAACTCTGTGAGTACCACTAGACCCCTTCAACTTATTCATATGGATCTTTTTGGGCCTAGTAGAGTAGCTAGCCTTGGTGGCAAACTGTATGCTTTTGTTTTAGTTGATGATTTTTCGAGATTTACTTGGGTTATTTTTCTTGCTTGCAAAAGTGATACTTTTCGTGAATTTGTTGCTTTTTGTAAACGTGTTCAAAATGAGAAAGGCTTTTCTATTAACAAAATTAGGAGTGATCATGGAGGTGAATTTGATAATGTTGATTTCAAAAGATTTTGTGAAAAGAATGGTTTTGGACATGACTTTGCTTGTCCCCGTACTCCTCAACAAAATGGTGTTGTGGAGAGAAAGAATAGAACCCTTGGCGATATGGCCCGGGTCATGTTAAACCAATATAAGCTCCCTCAATATTTTTGGGCGGAAGCCGTAAATACGGCGTGTCATGTTATTAATAGGGTCTTAATTAGACCTATTACTAAGAAGACCCCTTATGAGCTTTGGTTTAACAAAATTCCTTCTATTGAATATTTCAAGGTTTTTGGTTGCAATTGTTTTATTTTGAATACCAAGGATAACCTAGGCAAGTTTGAAGAAAAAGCCTATGAAGGAATATTCCTTGGATACTCTACTCATAGCAAAGGTTTTCGTGTTTTTAATAAAAGAAGTCTTGTTGTCGAAGAGTCAATCAATGTCTCTTTCAATGAACTCAACTCTTCTACATTCTCCTCCTCCGAGGATATTGATGACATCTCGTTTGGATTGGAGAACTCCTCTATTGAAGATCGTCCTTCTTCATCTCACAATGAAGTAGTGACCCCATCAAAAGAGTCTCCTCCTCTCGAGCCTCCTCCAAAGGATCTCCCAAGAGAATGGAGATTTGTCACCAATCATCCTAAGGAGCTCATTATTGGGGATCCTTCCTCAAGTGTTAGCACAAGATCCGCCACTCGTGATCTTTGTGCCAATGTGGCTTTCATCTCTCAAATAGAGCCTAAAAATGTTCATGATGCTTTTCTTGACGAATTTTGGATGATAGCTATGCAAGAGGAGCTTAATCAATTTGAGCGAAGCAAGGTTTGGGAACTTGTTCCAAAACCTAGCAATCATCCCATTATTGGAACTAAATGGGTGTTTCGCAACAAGCTAAATGAAGATGGGTTAGTGACTCGTAACAAAGCCCGATTGGTTGCTCAAGGCTATAACCAAGAGGAAGGCATTGACTACGACGAAACCTATGCTCCGGTTGCACGTCTTGAATCCATTCGTATGCTTTGTGCCTTTGCTTGTTTTAATGACTTTAAGCTATTTCAAATGGATGTTAAGAGTACTTTTCTTAATGGTATTATTAAGGAGGAAGTTTATGTTAAACAACCTCCCGGTTTTGAAGATTTTCAATTTCCTAACCACGTTTTCAAACTCCATAAAGCCCTTTATGGCCTCAAACAAGCTCCCGGAAGACCGCTTCTCTTTCCACTTATCAATTAGCCGATATCTTCACTAAACCTCTCCCGGAAGACCGCTTCTCTTTCCTTTGCCGTGAACTAGGCATTTTATCCTTTGATCCCTAACCGTTTCTCGTTCGGCATACCGACGGTATACTGCGGTATACCGGCGGCATGCCGTTTTTCGAAGCAGAATTCTGTTCTGTTTCGATCTTCGGCATACCGTCGGTACACTACGGCATACCGCCGGCATGCCGTTTATCGAACCAGAATAACGTTCTGTTTCGTTCTTCGGCATACCGGCGGTATACTACGGTATACCGACGGCACGCCGGACGACTGCGGGCTTTAATGCTGAACTGATTTTGCGGGCCCCTTCTTTATTCCCTCCTCTCTTATTCCTTCCATCCCTTCTTTATTCTCTCTCTTCCATCAAATCCATCATTTATTACCCATCTCCTCAACTTCCCTCCCATTAATTACCCTTCCTCTTTTCTCTCCTCTTTTTACTCCACCCATCTAATCACCTCTTCAACTACCCCATCACTCTTCCTCTTTAACCGTTCCCTCCTCCACCTTTTTCAAACTCACCTCTTCATATTCCTCCTCTTCTTTATAACACCTCCTTCTTCCTTCTCCTCTCTACTACTTCTTCCTCTCTCTCCAAAGCCCATAATCCTTCCTCATGGCCAACCCTAAGCGCCCCCGATCCTCTTCCTCCTCCTTCAATCCTTTCGTCCCAGTGGCTCTACCCTCCGGCTATGACCAACGCGTGTTCTCCAACGCTTTGGCGGCTGAGCTTTGGTTCCAGCATTTCGTTCACCAGAACGTGTTCAAAGGACGGGCTATCAACTGGAACCTCTTCTCCGGTCACCTCCCGTTGTTTGACGATGCCGGTCTCTCTTCCCTTCTTCGGCGCCAAATTCCTATCTACTCTGCCGCTGTCCGCCTTTTCTACTGCAACCTGCGAGCGGATGACGACGACCCTACCGCCATCCAATCCATGGTCAATGATCGCCACTTCCGTCTCACATCCAAGGAAGTGGGGGCCATCTTGGGCATCCCGGACAGAGGGGAGGCGTTACCTCTTTTGGGTGGTCTCATCTCGTCGGCGGCTGCTCCTTTCGACGAATTCTGCCGTATCATCTGTAAGGGTCCCAACCCTCCTGCCATCCCGGCCCTCTCCGCCCAGCTGGAGCCGTTCTACTACGAGCTTCATCGTATCGTGTGCCATACTCTGTTCCCAAAGGGCAGGAATTATGACGCAATCACCGGTGATGCTCTTGTCCTCATGTATCATCTCTATGCCCGGAAGCGTTTCTCCTTCCCCAAGACTCTGCTTATGCAATTCCGGCGTAACTTGCCTTCGGGGAAGCAGAACCTATACTATGGTTCCTTCATCACCTTGCTTTTGGAGGCCAAACAAGTTGACTTGTCTCTCTGCTCCTCGGATGGGGTCCCCTCATTTCTTGCTGTCTCCCGTACCCTTGCTGGTGGCTCTTCTTCCCGTGCTTCCTTTTCCCAAGAACAACCTGCTGCCCCTGCTTCTACTCCTCCTACTTCGGGCCGCTACATGCCACTTACTCAGCACCACTTTGATCTGAGGATGGCCCAGGCGGAGGAGCAGATGCGGACCCACACTCGTGGACTTGGCGCCCTCATCCAGTCTCGCTTCCACGATCAGGGCTATTTCATCCAGCGCACTCTGCAAGACCGGGATCCCTTTCTGGATCTTAATCTTCAGGATCCCATGTATACGGGCCCACGTTTCTCTGACCCCAATGCCTATGGGTTTATGTACCCGGACGGCATTGATCCCTTTGGCGCCCTCCAGCAGGCTCAGGATGATGATGGAGACGGTGATCCGGCAGAGGATTAGGGATATTTTTCTTTGGGTGATGGTTTCGGTGGTTTAGTGGTTCTAGTGGTTTATGTGTGTTTTCTTTTTTTTTATGTTGTCTTTTGTGGTCCTTCGGGGACCGGTTTGTGGTGGTTGCTGCTATTTGCCGTCCTGAGGGGACGTTATATCTGTTTCTCTTTGTGTCCGGCTCTCATGGTGGAGAGTCGTTTATGTTTTCAGTATGCTTTTGTTCTGTCAAGCATGTATGCACTATCTTTAATATATTAATGCATGTCTTCTTTCTATACTCGTGTCATTTTCGTTATGCACTGTTTTCCTTTCTTTGTCCCCATCTTTGACTAAGTGACAAAGGGGGAGAAATCATATTGAGGGGGAGCTGTCTACCTACGGGGGAGTTACTCCTTGAAGATGCTATCTCTCAAATTTGTCAATTATCAAAATGGGGGAGTTTATTGGCACATTTTATTTTGATTAATTAACAGCATCTTCGCAGTTTAGTCTTCTGTTCTTCAGATTCACCTTCTCGGAAGATCTACTACAAGGAGTTATTCCGTTCAAGAGCTATCTCATTCTTCCTTGAAGACTGTTGCAGCTTACGGCGCTCTCAGCATTTAGACGGCGTCCTCCTGCCTAGTGTTTTCGAGTCTGTACTGGTCTAGGTACTTTTTGTAAACACCTAAGGAAGGATGACAATAAAAAGAACAAGTCAAAATTCAAATAGCTACAGAGCGGCATACCGACGGCATGCTGCGGCATACCGGCGGTATACCGTTCTTAGCATCCAGAAAGCTACTGTGACAGATAATCGGCATACCGGCGGTATGATCCAGCATACCGGCGGTATACCGCTTTTCTTGTCCAGAAAGTCTCTGTGACAAATAGACGACATACCGGCGGCATGCTCCGGCATACCGGCGGTATACCGTTTTTCTTGTCCAGAACCTTGCTGTGACAAATAGACGGCATACCGGCGGCATGCTCCGGCATACCGGCGGTATACCGTTTTTCTTGTCCAGAACCTTGCTGTGACAAGTCGTCGGCATACCGGCGGCATGCTCCGGCATACCGGCGGTATATCGTTTTTCTTGTCCAGAAACTTGTTGTGACATTTTGTCGGCATACCGGCGGCATGCTCCGGCATACCGGCGGTATACCGACATTCAAACTTTTGATTTTCGAATTGGTCTGACCAGCATTAATGGCCGCATTTAATGCTCTTGAACGGTCATAATTATGACCGTTACTATTTGGCCGGCATACCGGCGGTATGCTGCGGCATACCGACGGCATGCCGGTCTGCGTATTTCAGAAGCATTAAATGCCACCTACTCTTGGTTTTCTTATAAAAGGAAGCTCTCTCTCTCTTGAGCTTTCTCACCAACTCCTCATAAATTTTCCAACAACCAAGAGCTCCACCATTAATACTCTCCCAAGCTTTTCATTGTCATCCTCTCCCAAAGTGCTAGAGTATTTAAGAGTTGTACACTTTCGATCTTCAAGTGTTAGAAGATCAACAAGCTTTCATTCTCTTTTGTTTGAAGTTGGCGAGCCTTCGTAAGAAAACTCGTGTGTAGAAGTTGGCGAGTTCTTCGGATCCAAACTCGTGTTGAAGTTGGCGAGTTCTTCGGATCCAAACTCGTGTGTACTATTTGCATAATAGTGGATTAAAGCCGGAGAGAGTTCCGGGACTGGATTGCCTCAAAAGAGGATACCAGGATACATCCTTGCGTTTGCGTTTGATCTTTCTACTCTTTACACTAGATTGTTCTTATTGCATCATCTATTATAGTTTAATTTTTAATTTCCCTATTCACCCCCCCTCTAGGGTTCTACATCGTGGATGATACCGAAGTTGACGTCCTCCTTGCCTAGGATCCAGATGTCGTTACTCCCAGCTATGGCCTGGGGGAGACCTAGCTGCAGCTGGATGGATTTTAATCTTTTGGGTTCTATAATAATGAGAATATCGATTTTGTGAATCTTTCGGAGGCTGGCAATTCTTCTCAGGGTGGGTTTGTTGGCCAGTCCTCAAACATTCCAGGAAAGGATGTTAATCATTAATGAGAATGGGGAGGGTGTTTTTTGTTCCGTCTGGAGGCGGATCTGGTGAGGATAGTTTGGGTTTCTGCTGTTTCCATCTTGTCTGTTTTCCTGCTCGATGATGATTTATCTGCCATCGACGGGATTAGTATGTTGCTGGTGTTCGCTTGGATTTCGGTGGTGGCATCACTGGGATGGTCGATTTGATCTCCAGTGGAATCCAGGATAGACTCCTCCGGGGGAATGACTAGGGCGTCACTGGAGCTGTCGATCTGCGTCAGAGTTTGCTGGAGCGAATAACCAGCGGCTTGAACCTGAAGACCTCTCTGAACCTGTTCTGGTCCGAGGATCAATAATGCTTCTATCACTGGGTCTGGGGTGATGATGGGTTGCTCTGCAGCACTGGAGTCATTGATCTCCACTATGGTCTCCAAGGGAGGGATTATCTCGGTGATATTGGGATCAAATATGGTTAAGGCAGATTCCGGCGGAACCTCCTCGTTATATATATATATATATATATATATATATATATATATATATATATATACATAGAGGGGAAAAGTAATCAAGCAATGTGTGTGTGTGTTGAGAGTGCAAGAGTGTATGTAGACATGTAAGTGTGTGTGTCATGGCATGAGGGTGTCACATGAATGTGTGTGAACAAAGTGTAGGGTTCATGGAACCATGGCAGTGGTGGTATGTGTGTGGATGAAATAGGAAGAGAAAAGCAGTGCAATGCTCAGGGAATTTCAGTTAATTGAACTCAAGAAATGTTCTCAGGTTTGTGTATGAAGTCATTCTCAGATTTTCATGTACAGGAAATATTTAAGTGTGTGTATAAGGAGTGTCTAATCTCAGATAGAATAGGAAAATATAATGACAGTTTCCAGATTTTCAGTCTCAATAGAGAAGAGAATATCAGTTCTCCTAACCAACCAATTTCAAGAACACTTAAGCCATTTAACACTCAGATTTCTACATTTGAACCCATCCAAATTTCAGTTTAACATAACCCACATTAGTTCATATATACATAGAGATTTAAAGAGAGATTTAGGTATACATGTGTGTGTAAATAGGACATACAAACAATGTGTGTGTGTATAGAGTTTAGATAGGTGTCAATGTAAACTAGGTACTGGTGTGTGTAACATGAGAGGGTGAGGGTGTATGTGTACATCCTACATTACAAGAATGAAAAACAGGTAACAGTTTTTAACATGTCCACAACATTCAATCAAATGCTAACTTGATTCCAACTATATAACTTAACATAAAATAATATAAAGCCCCACACCATTCAATCTCAGGTTTCATTAAACTGAAAACTCAGTAACAAACATTTCTGGCAAGAAGGAAACATGAATCTCAGGTTTTACCTATCAGTTCTATTCACAGTTATTAGGAAAGGAAAAGGGAATCTGTTCAGGTTTTGTGTTCTATGGTAAAGAGTGTGTGTATAGGTGAGTAGGAATTTTAGAACTTTCAATGTTGAACAAGTGCTCTCAGGTTCACAGGCAATCAGTGAGGAATTCACAGTTTTTAACCCATCTCAGTTACATACACAGGTTCACATGTATGATAACGGTGCAATTTGTGTCTCAGGTTCAATATTTAGTATAACAATCAATGTATGTAAACATGTGTGGGCATAGAGTATAAATCTCAGATTTCAAGTCAATGATAGTTAACAAAATTTCTATTCTCCCATTCGACCCAAAACCAAATTCAAAACCAATGAAATCCCAGGTATTAACACATCATGCAGTATGTTATTTACATGTAATTTGATATTTAAAACAATTAAACTGATTTAAATCTAAAAAAAACAAATTTCAAATACCAGGTATCAGAATATTGCAAACCCGAGCATTCAAACCTCAAATTTATTTAAAAAAAATCAATTTAATCAATAAATTAAATGTGCAAACATAAGTGGCATGTCATACGTGTCATGGGGGGTTCTCGTGTCCATACAACTGGACACGAGGTGTCCAAACGAATCGAACACACAGTGACAGTAAAATATGAAATACAGCATCGTGCTGCCATGTCGAATCGATTTAGGCTCGACACAGAGATCGAGAGGCCACGTGCTCGTGTCTAGGGTTAGGGGGGACGTAGGGCTAAACATACATCACCCTGAATCGTGTCCTCGTCGTGTCAGGACTGGACACGAAGTGCGTGTCAGTACGATTTTTCCGCGCGTGCACAGTGTGTGTAAAATCAGTGTGCATGTGTTTTCATGTCCGACACGATACGAAGTGTCCTGAAACTCGAGGGGGGTCTGTCAGTGATGCCCTCCACCTCTGTGTCAAATTGCACGTGTCCACGTGTCCTACACAGAGAGATTTTAGGGTCGGGTAGCAGGACAGTGCACGGGGCTGTCGTGCAGTGAGTTCGTGTCCGTTTTGGACACGGACACGACACAAAATGGAACTCAGTCATTGGGTTTTCGAAAACACATATCAAGGGCTTCCCAAATATGTAATTTGTTTTAAAAAATATCAAGATTTAATCCATTCAAACATTTCATCAAACACCTAGATTCTAGGACTGATATGTGTCTGATACGGACACGAAATGAACACGAATCGACACAAAACCAATACCTACGGCTAGGGGACACCTAGGGCTTCCTATTCGTGCAAAGAAATCAAAAATCTGTGGAAGGAATAGGAAGTTACCTATATGTGCAATTTGCATAAAAAAGCTTCAAAAGGGGGGTGGTTCTTCTTGATGGCCAAGTGCTCCAAATTGGTCCAAACCTGAGATTTCTCTCCATGAACATGAAATAGAGCTGTATTAGGAACTAATGCAAAAGACTACAGTGGAAAAGGAATTAAATGAATAATCTATGGGTTGGGGAAGAATGGACAAACCTCTTTCTTCAAAACTTGGAGAAATTAATGAATGAGGCAAGAACAAATGGAAGAGGCATTAAATAGGATATGGAACCCTATGTTGGCTGCCATGGGCTGATTAGGGTTAAGGTTTGGGTTCCAATGGTGATTTATGGGCTCCCATGGGCCAAAATCACTAATCATGACTTGTAAAATCACAAGTCATTTCCTAATCAATTCAAATCCTATTCTCCCCAAATAAATTCTAAGGGGTTAATTATCACTAACTTAAGTCAACCTAGTTTCCATATCCTAATCACATAGTCATGACCTATGTTAGCCACTAGGTTAGCCTCCAATGTCAACATAATTCAAAGTCAACTAAAACACCAAAATCAATTATACTAAAAATCTCTAAAAATCATATTAATTCTAATAAATCTAAATAATACATAATAATTCTAAATAATTTCCAAAATTACAAAAATGACTAAAATACCCCTCAATCTAGAAATGATAAATAAAATAACCTAATCACAAGGCTAGGCTCTAGGGTTACACTAGCAAGACACCAAATCATAAGTCATGATTTAAAATAGTTTTAAATGATTAAAAAATTACCAAAAATCATGTCATGATTTAAATATCATTAATAAATAATTAAAATCACAAAATTTCAAAATTATCCTCATTTGGAAAACTGGTTGTTACACTTCACGTCGTCGGTTTGCGACACAGCTTTCTCGGTGGAGGAGAAAGAGGTCCCCAATAGAGTCGCCAGCTTGTTTGCCATTAAAATCTTTTGATGGAAATTTCAATACAAAAAGAACAGTATTACAATGTAGGACTTAGACGTAGTCCTAGGAGTACACTTTTGTTTATCTGGGTCCCTTGTGCCGATGGAGCGAGTGGTAATACGTTGACTCCGTTGACGATCTGACGACGGTTCACGGTCCTCTGAAGGTCTGAGTTGCTCTGGGTGCTGGAGCTGGTGAAGAGGAAGAAGACATTGAGTGTCTGTAGCTACCTCTCTGGTTGTGTGATGTCTCTGTCGGTATATGTATGTTCGTCTCTGTGTGTGTGTGGAAGAAGAAAATGATCCCTCTATTTATAGTCTACAGGCTGGCTGCTCATGTGCGTATATGTAGGATGCGCCTGGACACGGGAACGCCATGTGGTTGTTGCTGATGGAGGCGCATGGACGATGCACCCTGATTGAGGGATTGAATTCTTTATGCTGCTGTTGTGGGCTGGCACGTAGCAGGGGAAGAATCTTTCTGTTGCTGAGATCTTGGGTGAATCGAGTCAAGGGACACGTGTCATAGGCCCATGTCTCGGAGATCTCGGATTTGGTGGAGAATGATCTGGTAGGATGCGCCTGAGATTGGGCGCATGAGGAGACTTTGGCTCGCAATCTTTGGGAGTCACAAACAATTTGGGGCGCATACGAGGCTTTAGTAGTGACTTTACTTCTGTCTTTAGGGATCAGAGAAAAGTCTATGGCGCATGGCTTTTGAGGCGCATACAGAACTTTGGGCGCATGGCTGCGGAGGCGCATGCGAGATGGTTGGGCGGACACGTGGCTTATAACCGCCGGAGGGGAGTAATGATGATGCTGACGTCGGCGACGCTTCGTTTTCTGAAAAAGCTGTCAACTGCAGTCTTCGGGGGACGTGCTGCCAACTCTGTCAGACTTCAGCATTTAATATTCTTTGACAGGTGATGGGTTGTTGAGTGGGCGCATCGATCGGCGTTCTACTAGGCGCATGGGGCCGCAAGGGGGCGCATGCTTGTGAAGCGCTCGGTGCTGAGGGGCACGTCTGTGTGATGCGCGGTCTGTCCGGCGTATCCGCTCCGCTTGACATATCTTTTGGTACGACTGTTACGTTCTTCGAGTGCTTTAAATAGCCGTTTTTGACTTGGCTAAATTCGAAGCATCAGGTTCATCCATTTAATGCAAATTTATTGCACGGGATTCGGAGAGCCATCCACTTGGCGTATGGGTTTGATGGGTTTGATATGCCCGGCTTATAAATAGTGGCATAGAGAGAGTTTGCTTCTCGTTCTCTCACGTCCTCCCGAAGTGAACTTGTTTACTCGAGTGCATTATGTTGATGAGATGCTCCCTTGGGTGAAGATGCAACGTATTGTCTTCATTGATGCACTTGAAGGTGACTGTTACATCCAAAAGTTGGAGTCGAGGGCTTTCGAGGCAGGCGAAAGGTGTCCGTTACATCCAAAGATCGGGATGTTCGAGCCTCGTCTCCGTTATGTGGGAAGAGCCGCAGATCGGAATTGCGGTGCTGCGGCTTTGGGGGCTCTTTCTTCTGTCAGAGTCGGTATTGCCCATTCTGGTTGTGTTGAAAGCTGCTCCTTTAGCCGTGGTTTCGATTGCGGTCTTCCTTGGTCTTTGGAGGCTCTTTCGAAGCCTCTTCTGGCCACAGGTTGACTTGCGGTGCTCTTCTCTTCCTCATTTTGGGGAGCTCTTCCTCCAGCTAGAGGTTTGATTGCCACCCTCGTTCTGCTCAATAAATGCTTCATTAGTCGAAGCATTTAGACGGCGGTGAGCCTGGCTGGAAGGGTGGCACATGACTGAGCTGCTGAAGGGATCCACATAACTGAGGATGCACATAGCTGAGCTGCTGAAAGGATACGCCCGGCTGGGAGCGTATGGTGGGATGCGCCTGACTGAGAGCGCATGGTGAGAGGCGCCTGTTCGAGAACACATGATGACTGCTACGCCTGGCTGTAGACTTAGGGTCTTTTCTTTTTGTAGAAGTTCTCCTTTGTACAGCCCTTTTTAAGACATGTAATAGACTTTTATATGAAATAAAAATCTTCTTTTAATGTCTATCTTCTTGTTTTGCTGTGTCAAAGTACTTTGTCTGAACTCCCTGGCGCATGTAGTGTTTGGCGCATAGGATTTCTGATCGTGAAATTCCATGCTTCTACAATAATATGCTAGCAGTCACATATAATATAAGGCATATCATGCACTCTAAACTTACAGTAAAGTAAATGGACATAAGGTATAGCGTAATGATATACTAGCAGTCACGTAAGGTATATCATGTGCTCTATACTAACAGTCGAGTATACGTCCAAGGCTTAGGTGGCTACATGCTTCATTATCATTCTCCCTCCTGACACGACACAAAGGACATGCAAGCAAGTAAGAAACAAGAAAAATATGTCAAGCAAGTGCGTGTAAACATGCATGTAAAGTTGCTAAGTAAAGTTGAGATTACAAGTACTTACCTTCCACTTGTTGTTGTTGCCAAGTGTCTCTAATCCCTACTAAAATAATTAGGAAATATAGGTTAGAGACCGATCTAAGGATTTCTAGAAAGTTCTACCCTAACTACCCATCCCAATAAGGAAATAAAAATTTACTAATGTATCCAAAATAATTATTAACTAATATTAAGAATAATATTACTATTTTATAAATTAATTATGCTAAAACCCATTATGAAATAGCTTGTTAAAATATTATCTTAAAATATTAGTAAAGAGATTGCTAAAATTTTATAAATCAAAATACTAATAAACTTACTAAATACTTTTTAAAGAAATTAGTTAACAAACTAATGAAATAAATGCTAACAAATAATAACTAAATAATAATAATCCATCCCAATCTAAACCCATGCCAACTGGCTGGCTCAGCCCACAATATATATACATTCATTTTTCTTTTCTCTTTTCTAATTTCCTTCATTTTACTGCATGTGAGCTTTAGCCCAAAACCCGGCCCAAACTCTAACCCTAATAACTAAACGTAATAGCTCACTCTCTCTCTCTCTCTTCCATACTCACACACACAGACCACAAAAAGTAAAGCCTAGAAATTGCTAAGGAATAAGAAGAAGAAGTGAAGAGGAGAAAGTGATCAAGAGTCTCACCTCGATAGCTCGACAAGAGCAACGGCGGGGACGGCAAGCTCGAGCGGCGCGGCTCGTATCACGCCCCAGATCCAGAATACCGGAGAGCGGGGGAATGACTCAGCCAGCTACGTATTACAGGTAGATGAATACCGAATAATACGATCAATGTTGTCTACCAGACAAGGGGTGCATAATACCTACAAGTCTCACTAGGGTTACTCACATCTATTGCCTCAATCTTTCAAACAAGAAGCAGTAATATAGAACATATAAGATAAAGCAGTAAGGCGTCCCAAATGTTCAATCAAAATGTTCTGGAGATCTAGCTTTACAAAACATAGCCAGATGATATAGCAAGATATACATAATCGCTATCAGCTGCAGTCTGATTTAGTTACAATTATGTACAAGCAAGTGCAAGACAGTCCGACTAACAGGTCGGTGCCAAGCGACAAATATATAGTAAGCAGTAAAACGAGCAAGGAACCCACTCGTGTCCTCCAGCTGCCATTCTCCTAGTATTGACCATCTTGGGGGTAGAAGTAAGATAGATCCTCAGGAACTGGCTCTAAACCTAGCCATACAAAACTAGTGAGGTTAGACCCAAATAGCAAGTACCACAAGGAAGCACGAAATGCCAGAATAAAACTAGTGAGAAGTAAATAAAGCATAATAAATATTATTTTCTATTTTTTTTGCTATTGGGATTCACGTGACATCATGACAATTTTAACCAACTCCCCAACCAAACAAGGACAGAAGTTGACCCGTCATGTCATGACATTTCACTCACCTTAGTAGTTAACAGAATAGGATACAATGCACAGAAAAATCCAAATTAAAGCGGCAATACAACTACTACGGATTGTAATTGTAAGTTCTAAGTTAGTTTAGAAAAATACACTATTGAATTCCTCAGTTCTTACCATGTACAAGCTACTACAAAACAACTGGCATTTAGTGACGGACTTTTAGGGACGGTCGGAGATAGTTGTCACAAAAAAGTGGTTGTTTGTGACAATTTTTGATGACAGTCACTAATGAGTGGTCTTATTGTGACGACTTTAGGTCATTAGGGACAATATGTCACAAATAATATCAATCAATAGGGACAGTGTGTCACAACTAATATGAATAGCATATTTTTGGAACTTTTTTGGGACACCCCAATTTTGGTTGGCTGTCACATTAGTGCAAAATGGAGGGAAGCCAAAGTTTTGGCAGTAAAAATGGAGGGAGTCTAATTTGTGAAGGACCGAGCCATCGTGTATGTGAAGGATCGAGGCACTGTTAGAAGCCCTTTCATTTTTTTCGCCATCCTCACAAATGACTGAGCCATCGTAGAAGAGAAGAACCAAAGGAAAAAGGTTAGGGTTCTTCTTCCTCCGGTCACAGTTCTTCCCCTCTGGTCACAGTATTCTTCGATCACAGTTCTTCTTCCCCTCCGGTCACAGTTCTTCTTCCCCTCTGATCGCCGATTTTCTTCCTCCGCCATCATCAAAGGAAAATTTTTTTGGGGGTCTTCTTCTTCCTTCCGTCACATGTTTTCTTCTTCCCCTCCTACGCTATTAGCTCCTCTTTTTCTTCTTCTTCCTCCGGTCCCCAAGCTCCCCAAACAAATTAGGGTTTTCTTTGGGATGTTTTTCTTTCTCTTTTGGTTGGTTTTCTTTGGGATGATTTCTTTCTCTCTCTCATTTTATTTGAAATGCTTTAAATTTATCATCTTCCATGAGATTTTGTGAACATTAGGGTTAAAAATATACTAGTTGTGTCTATACTGCCATATTTGTACCGTCTCTTATAATCCTAACTTATGTTTCTTTTTTTTTTAGCAAGAGTGGTATCGATGAAAAGAATCATGCTACATTAGAGACGTGGCGGCCAGTGACAAGGTCAGAAAGAAACCCAAACCAGTTTTCCCATTCTTTGTATTCAATTATGCGGTTGGCTAAATTTGGTGTATGGTTTCTGGGTTTTCTAGAAAATTTCAGCTGCCGTAGCCAATAAATTTTAATATTGCACCGAGGTATTGTTCTCAAATTCTCATATAAATTGTTGAGGACATCCCGTTAAATGTAGGGGTGCAACTCGGGCGGGCTAAACCCGAGCCCGATCGGGTAAACCCGATAATGGGTTGGGTTAGGGTTGAAGATACTCGGGTTTGGGTTCAAATATTTGAACCCGATCATAAATCGGGTTGGACTTGGTTTCATGTGTCGGGCTACCCGAAGAATCTGAAACTCGACTTATATATATATATATATATATATATATATATATATATATATATATATATATATATAAAATATATATATATATATATATATATATGCCATACTTCTTAAATAAAAAGTGTAAATCCTAAATTTCTTCACCAAAACTTTTCAACTCTTTATCCTAAATCTTACTTTAGTTTGTATTTTATAATGATCAAGACTTGATTGCTATTTGATTATGTGTTTAATATTACTTTTGTATAAAATTATTTTAATTAGTATATTAGAGCCCGATAAATTCGATGGACCCAACCCAACCCGAGCCAAACCCGATCCTTCGGGCTTGGTCTTGGGCTTCATATGTTGAACCCGAGGTCGGGCCGGGCTTGGGCTCGGTCTAGGCTTACGATTCATCGGGTTGGGCTAAAGTTGACCTCAAGCCAGACCTAACCCGCCCGAGTTGCACCCCTAGTTAAATGTGGGTCTGATGTACATTGCAAGAAATACCCCACGAAGAGTAAAGTAACCTCCACCTTTATTTGTTCCCCTATATAGTAAAATGATACTCTGCAATATTTGTGATCAGTAAACATTACAGGTCATATTTATGTAAATAGGTTGCAACAGCTAAATCGGTTGTTGGTGAATGCATCATATAGGTGGACTTTTGTGTCTCAGTTCGTTCAGAAAATTGATTAAATATCTAATTAAGTTTTATTATGGAATTGAACATTTGAAGCACATATTAAATATGTTGGGTATCTGTTGGTGTCAAGGAGAAAAATAGTTCTCATCTAATTGAAATTCATTGAAGAAATTGCTAATATAATCTGTCAAAGAAGTAAAAGATGGTACAACACCATGATGCAAATGGCCAAGCACAGCACGATGATGCAAATGGCCCCCAAATTGGACAAGCCAAATGTGCAGCCCAAAAGTTGTAGCACCCAATTTTCCAAATGAGGATAATTTTGAAATTTTATGTTTATAATTATTTTAATAATGATATTTAATTCATGATATGATTTTTGGTGATTTTAAATCATTTTAAAATTATTTAAATCAATGACTTGTGGTTTTGACGTTTTGCTAGTGAAACCCTAGAGACTGTTTGACCTGGAGCCTAACCATATGATTATGATATTTTAATGTCATTTTTGGCCTAAGGATATTTTTTGCATTTGACCTCTTTCAATTATTTTGATATTATTTTATTATTTATGATATTGTTTTGGGGTTATTTGAGTCGGGTTCGAATTTCAACTCAATCCGACTTGAAACGGGGACCCGGGGGTAGTTTTACTCTAGTGGGACCCACACACTAGTTAGGCATGGCCCACATGATATTAATTTTAGTCCACATGATAGAAATATTTTAGTAGAGGTTAGCCTAATTATTATGGATAAGGTTAGTGTGATTAGAGACTTTAGAATGACTAATTTAGCCCCAACCAATTAGTCCTTTCCTAATACTCATAGAATAGGTTAGTGGGGGCATTTTGGACCTTACTACAATAGGACAAATAGCCCCATATGGCCAGCCACTTTGGGAGAGGATAGGCTCAAGTTCATTTCATTATTCTCATCCACACTCTCTCTCTCTTGTTCTTCCCTAAATTCCTAGAGAGCAATCCCTAGCAATTTCTTCACCAAATCCTTCCATTTCACCACCAAATCTTCTTTTTTCCTTCTCCATTCTAGCCAAGGAGGAAGATACCCAAGTTTGGGAGGATTCGGAGCTCGTTCGTGTCCTTTTGGAATCTCTACGTGTCGGTGTCGCTCCGGGAAGGCTTTTCTTCGATTCGATCTACCGGGAGGTATAAATCCCTTCTTCTTTTCATTTCCTCATGCATATAGGTCTATTTTGAATCCATAGGAATGACCCCTATGGTTGTATCTCCATTTGTGTCTATTTTATGTTCATTTGGAGGTCATAGGAGTGTCCTTTGTGTTGTGGTTGTGTTCATGTGGGAAAATCCCAAATTTGGACACACTATGTGTTGTTGTTATGTATGAATGAATTATTACATATTTAATCTCATATTTTTGTATTGGAGATGTGTTCTATAGTGTCTCATATATATATATATATATATATATATATATATTAGTGTAGAGAGTGAGTTCTTGATATATTATGTTATATATTTGTGTTCTTTTGTCTCAAACTACCCAAATCCGTCATAATTTTTATCCACGTTTTTAATTTCAGCCCTAACTTAGAAATGTCATAACTTCTAGTTCAAAGTTCGGTTTAATCTTCTGTTTTTTTTAAAAGAAGCGTATTGAAGTCAGCTTTCCAAAAACATGTATTAGTGGACCTAATTCTTTCTGTAACTTTCTAGAGAATTATTTGAGTGTCAGCTATATGAAAGACAAATACGTTCTCGGTGTTTTTGCGATTTCGGGAGTTTTCGGAAACGAAAATGCGATCCGTTTTAATTTTCGGAAAGCTAACACATAGATCTATAACATACTTTAATCCTAGATTTTAATTCATGCTGAGATGGTACAGTATTGATTATTAGTAGGAGTTACTATTCGACATATACATTTTGTGCACCCTTGTGTGTAATATAATATTCTATTTGATTTTAACCCATGTTAATGTATATACATTATGTAGTTAAATAGAAAATGCAAGCATGAGTAGATAGTTAAATAAATGATGTATGAGGTGTAAGTATCCTATCTAATGTAAGCATATATAAGTATGGCTTGTAATGAATATGTAGGTTCCATAGTATGTAATATATGGTGCATATAGTAGTGCAAGAGAATAAATGAATGATGAATGAATGCAAGCATGAATGTAATATAATAAAAGATGTAATGTTTGCAATATACAAGTTAATGAGATGTAATGTTCTATGTTAACACAAATCTTATATTACCTCATGTACCCCTTACACTATGTTGACACTATCACACTTGACACTTTGTTCACTTACACTTTGACACTCTTTGATATGTATACACTATGTATGCCCATTTAACCCTCACTTGCCCCTTTGCCATGTTCACAAACACACACATAGCCTCTTAAATAAGTATTTATGAATACAGTTAACTTAGCTATGTATGTATATTATATATATGTTAGCATATTGTGTTGTAATATATAAGTTTATATAACCATTTGAAATGCCATGATTATAGACCTAATGTTGAATACCAATATATGCATGTGTATATGTGTAGGCATATATAGCTTAAAGTAATAGATTACCTAGTGTATATCCAATATGAATTCTTGCTTATTTGAATATTGAATAATTGCATGCTATATAGAGTTGGGTGTATATTGGCTTGTATAGCCTTGTATTGATGTGTGCTTGCTAGGATAGTATTGGTTAGGCCTAGTAAGACTTGTTGGGTTAGGACATGACCTAGTTTGACCTAGTTTGACTAGTGCAGTTGACCAGAGTTGACCAAGGGTTGACTTTGGCCTAGTTTGACCTAGATTCATGTAGAATGCATTATAGTGCTTTATATTACCCTTCTGGACATGTTGTGACCTGTGTTGTTCTATAGGAGCCAGACACCTCTCCTCGGGAAGTATCTTTACCTTGGACATTCAGATATCAGACGAGTACATTCTCTGATCATTTCATATCCTGCTTAGAATTATTTCCTGCAGTAGATTACTTTACTTGTACTGTCACAATGGTCACACGGATTGGTACTATATGGATCCTTTCTTGAGATGTTATCCTTAGGGAGCATCGGGTACTATATGTTCTGTGCGTTTCACTTACATGGCGTATCACTATGCTTCATTGGTTCTTTGATCACTTACGACATATACTCTTATGATCGTAGAGTCTTCCTGGAATCTTATACTGTTGGGTTACTCCCAGAATCCCCATTTATGGGACTTACACTGTTGGATTACCCCCAGAATCCCTATTTATGGGACTTATACTGTTAGATTAGCCCCAGAATCCCCATTTATGGGACTACTATGTACCACCCTTCGGGGGCTACCACCCTTCGGGGGCTGTTACATAGCATCATATAACATAACCTGGCTGGATCCTTGTGTATTGATTGGGGGTACGGAGGAGTATTATATGTTCATCTTGTACTCTGACTCACTAGCCAGTGCTAGTTCTCTATGTATAGTAGATATTTCTATTACAGTTCTCTCTCTGTTTACATACAATTTTTCTTCAGTACCTGTATCTTACTTTACTGCATGATTATATTTTCTAACCTGCTATGATCTGTTGAGATGTACTGTACTCGCTCCAGTCCTGACTGGACCTGTTGATAAATTTTACAGATAGCCTGGAGGTGCCTGCTAGCCTAGAGGAGACACATTAGAGGATGTTTAAATAGTTATTTCATTTGTCTGGAGTTGTACATGATTTGTGGATTACTGTATTTGAGTTTTGAGATGTATTCCTGGGTTTATGTATCTTAGACACTTAGACTTCTATCTCCTGTATCTCTTTTGGATTTCATATTTTATCTATCATTATCATGCTCTGCCTTAGATGTGATTGAGACTGTACTGCTATGTCACCCCCATTCGGGGAGTATAACTGCTTAACATTATATTGTTAGATGTTGTGACCTAGGACAGCGTTCTACCGCCGACACTGCGGCGTAGGCTGGGCATTGTTACGTTCTCGTACCCAAACAGTGGGTGCGGGTCGTGACACGTTTTTAGTGGTGGCCCATGCAGGTCGAGTTTATGTAGTGGTATTCGAACTTGAGTACCACTACAGCCTGCAGTAGGATTAGGATATATTTTGAATGTACTCAATCACAGTTAGGAACCCTTGAGAGATTCCTGGGACGACCCTTGAGAATCTTATTTTAATTTTGATTTAAAAACTCTCTTTTTCCTTGATTGTTTTATCTTTATTTTCTGTTGTTGAATTTGATGGATTATTGTTGAATTTGGGTTTGTATTTATTGATTTTGATGGAAGATTATTGAATTTTGAATCTTGACGATTAGCTGTAGCATCCAAGCTTGTATTTATATGATTGAAGGATATTGTTCATTTTTTAGTTTGATGTTCGTTGATAAATTTGATTTGATTTTTGGATATTCATTGTTGATTTAATTTAATTTTTGGCAAGATGAAATTATATGGGCTAGGTTATCTATGTTATGGAATCTAGTCTTCTATAGTCACATTAGCCAGCATGGTGAGGACATATAGTCTGACTCTGGATATTTTTCTCGGGTGTGGGAATTTAAGATTTTCGCAGCTAAGCTAGCGGCACCGCAAAAATGTTAAATACCATGATTCTAGAGATATGTGCATAAGTCAAGGGCTCTGTGATTATCGTAGCCTTGCTTACTAGTATGACGAGGATTTAGAGTACCATGATTGTGGATAGACGCATATGATTATCAGATTGTACCTTAAATATTTTCGAACATGTTTTTTCTACTTTGTTTCAGTCCTTCAAAAAAAAGGGAATTATTAATTATTTTGTTTTGTTTTGCTTCTCATTATTTAGCTTAGGAGTAACTTTAGCTATTTTATAAACCTTTGTGTAACTTCTTCTATGAATTTCTTCTTAATACGATGAATCGATGATTTTGCTAGACTTTACCTTGGATTTGATATTTTAACTCTGGATTTCAAAATGGTTCCTTCTTTTAAACATATAAGAAAAATAGATTTTATCGTTATTCCCTTCTTGCTATTATTCTTGTATTAAATAATAATAAATCGTCTTGATTACACCAATCACCTGTTTTACAATATTGGTAGGAATCTAATGTTGGTCTTGGTATAGAATCAGATTTTTATATTGGGACATGAGAATATATATATATGAATATATATAGTGGATACTTTCCTGACACTTATGCATGCTACACTTGATTTCCACCTATCTAAATAAATATTAATATGTCGTTGATGTTAAATTTTCAAAACCCCAATATTTTTGGTTTTATGCTTTTCCAGTTTAAATTCGTAAGTTAAATATAAATTTCATGTTATTAGTAATGTTTACATCACTGCACATGTATGTCATACCTAGAGTTTTATTCAAAAAAAAATTTGTTGAGTTTTGTGTTTAAATTTGTCAAATCTGAGACTGTGTGCATATTAACCCTTAATACTGGATTTTAAATGTTAGTTCAAATTGTTGTTTTAAATATAATATTTAGAGCTGTGTACATTGTTGTTGTAGGGATATAATGTTAGGTTTCATATTCTTACATGATAGGTTGTGATAAACATTGAGTTGGTTTTGATGTTCAAATTTCTCCAAAATCCTAAAAACTGAATATATGTTAACATTTTCACATTGATTTCAAATGTTCAATTTCAGATTTAACTTGTAATATTGAACTGTATGCGTAGATAAATGTATGGATAGTATGTTAGGGTTTCATTTCTATCATGTTAGGATGTATTGGGACCATTGAGATTGGTTGCGATGTTCAAAACCCTAAAATCTGAAACTGTGTTATGTTAATATTGCACTGGTTTAAATGTTAGCATCTTTTCAGATTTTGTATGTAAATGCTGAACTAAAACTGGGTTTAACCTTTCAATACTAAGCTATAACCCTGTACAAGGACACACACACCCTAACTTAGTATACACTGTCATGTAACCTAACCCTTTTTCCCCTCTATGTTATGATTATATATCTAGATAGATATATATAGAGCTTAGGCATACATGTTATAATATATAAATACATAACTAAGTCTCTACCTTTTTATATATATATATGGTTAGCCATGCAAGTTGTGATTAAATAGATTGTATATTGTAGATTGTTAACCCATATGCCATGATTAGTGTAACTTGATAGTTATTGTTTGAAATCCAAATCCTCATATACACTTTCATGTATATTCACGTACACACACGCCTACTATCTAACCATATGAACACGTCCCTATACACACAATGCTAGCTTTTTCCTCTCTAACGCTCTCTATATATATATATATTGTGATTGGATCTCAATGCAAGTGATTTTCAATTCCTTAATTTTTGAATTTGATTTTCTGTACCTTTTTTTAGATAATTGGTAGTTGCCTTTATTTTATTTTGATAATGACCAATTTTTATATAGGATGGTAGACAACCCTACAACCTTGATGATTGTTGTTCCCTTACCTTCCCAATTAAGACACCCTAGATTGTTTGTGTGTTGATACCATAGTACTATTTTGACCTAGAATGACCAGTGCACCTAGGTAAGACTTCCAACTGCTACGGTATGCCCTGACCTTGTATACTATTCCTTCAAATTGCATGATTTAGATTAAATTTTTTTTAGACCTTGATTGTTGGGAAATAGGGACGTCATCCCATTAGTATCAGTTGTAGATATATATAGGTTAGTCCTGGATGTGGGGATGTGTGTCTATAAACATATAGCTTATGAGATTTATGAGAGATTATAGTATCAGCCTTGATAGGATGTACTAGTCTTTTGGTGAGTATAAATGTGTTATGAGAGATAGGGGCCTATATGTCTAAGTAATGCATCGTTTCTATGGTAATAGAATGTATTAATAGATGGTTAATAGGAAGATAATAGTTTGAGCATACCTATAGCCTATGATCAGTTCCTTTTCATCCTTAGTTAAGACCACTTTAAAATAAGTCCAGTCCTTTGGATATAGGTTCCAGTCCATATTTTATTGAAGTTCTATTACCGTCGTACAGCAGAGCAGTGTTGGAGGTATTCCTAGATTAACACTATTTAGATGTTCGTTTATTATTCCAGTGTTAGGAAGTGTTACCTTAGATATTGGGTAGGTTAGAGGCTCTAGAAGGAGTACTATCGATCTTAAATTTCGAGGACGAAATTTTTCTAAGGTGGGTAGAGTTGTAGCACCCAGTTTTCCAAATGAGAGTAATTTTGAAATTTCATATTTATAATTATTTTAATAATGATATTTAATTCATGATATGATTTTTGGTGATTTTAAATTATTTTAAAATTATTTAAATCAATGACTTATGGTTTTGACGTTTTGCTAGTGAAACCCTAGAGACTGTTTGACCTAGAGCTTAACCATGTGATTATGATATTTTAATGTCATTTTTGGCCTAAGAATATTTTTTGCATTTGACCTCTTTGAATTATTTTGATATTATTTTATTATTTATGATATTATTTTGCGGTTATTTGAGTCGGGTTCGAATTTCAACTCAATCCGACTTGAAACGGGGACCCGGGGGTAGTTTTACTCTAGTGGGACCCACACACTAGTTAGGCATGGCCCACATGATATTAATTTTAGTCCACATGATAGAAATATTTTAGTTAGAGGTTAGACTAATTATTATGGATAAGGTTAGTGTGATTAGAGACTTTAGAATGACTAATTTAGCCCCAACCAATTAGCCCTTTCCTAATACTCATAGAATAGGTTAGTGGGGGAATTTTGGACCTTACTATAATAGGAAAAATAGCCCCATATGGCCAGCCACTTTGGGAGAGGATAGGCTCAAGTTCATTTCATTATTCTCATCCACACTCTCTCTCTCTCTTGTTCTTTCCCAAATTCCTAGAGAGCAATCCCTAGCAATTTCTCCACCAAATCCTTCCATTTCGCCACCAAATCTTCTTCTTTCCTTCTCCATTCTAGCCAAGGAGGAAGCTACCCAAGTTTGGGAGGATTCGGAGCTCGTTCGTGTCCTTTTGGAATCTCTATGTGTCGGTGTCGCTCTGGGAAGGCTTTTCTTCGATTCGATCTACCGGGAGGTATAAATCTGTAACACCCTATTTTCTGAAATTAGGGATTTTTGAAAATTTATTATTTTTATTATTTATTAATGGTGTTTAGGGCATGATATGATTTTTGGTGATTATTAGTGTGATTAGAACCATTTCTAAGTCATGCTAAGTCATGACTTATGACTTTGTGACTTGTTAGTATAACTTAGTGTAAACCCTAGTTTTTCATAACCTAGAGACTAACCATGATCATGTGAGCCTAACCATAGGCTTAGAACACCAAATTAGTGATTTTGGCCAAAAAGGGTATTTTGGTAATTTTCTAGGATTTATTAGAATTATTTGGATATATGTGTTTTTATTATTAATTAATTATTGTTAAGTGTCATGAGAGCCCCTAACCAAGTTTAGCCTAATCTAGAGATTAGTTACTAACCTAGAATGCTAAGGGGATAGATATTTCCAATGGTTAAAGTAGAGTAAATATCTTGATATTTACTTTATGGATATTTTCCATGAATTACTCAAAATATCCCAACCCCTTTACACAAAGTCTTGCCTTAGCCTAGAAGAAAGCCAAGGACACCTCTTCTACCCCCATGGCAGCCAAGGGCATCCCCCTAGCAGCCCACATTTCTATTTAATCCCATTTCTTTCATTCATGAAAATTTTACATGAATTTAAATCCTAGAAAATCCCATTTTCTTCACAAGACCACAAGTTGATTAATTTTGATCCAAATCACCTCTAATTTCTTGCATTGGACTCCCCTACACTAGAGGGTACTAGTTAGGGCCTGCTATTGAGGATTTGAAAGCTTTTGGCATCACAAAGTTGAAGGATACACACCCCCCCTCTTCTTTGATTTTCATTAGTTTTGCACAAATAGGTAATTTCCCTCAAACTTAGTTAAAACCCTGTTTTTTCTTCATAAATGCATTCATGTAGGACTACCATAACTGTGGGTAAGGTTTGGTGGAAATTAGAAGTGGTTTGGTGTCCGTATCGGACACGTATCATAAGCTAGAAACCCTTGTTTGGTGAAATGCCACAATGGACTTGTTTTTGTGTTTTTGTAAAACAAATTACACAAACTTGTAGCCCTAGACTTGCTGATCACTAAACACGTGGACTGAGCACATTTTCGTGCTGTGTCCGTATCCAAATTGGACACGAACCGACCGCACGAGCCCATCGTGTATGCCCTGCTACCCGACACTTCGTGCGCACAGCACAGGCCACTTGGACACGTGTAACTTAACACGGACAAGGGGGCAATGTCTGCGAACATGCCCCCAAAGTCTCGTGTCGCATCGTGTCGTGTCGAGTGAGAAAACTCACTCGCACTGGACACGCGCTGTCAGCACACACGCGCGCGGGCACGACTTTGAGCGTGTCGTGTCGCGTGGACACGACACTAGAGTGTCTCGTAGTGACACGGGCATGAAGCCCTACACGTGGCGTACATGTGGACACGAGCACGTGGTGTGTCGTGTCCTGTGTCGCGAGTACGACACGTGTAACCGCGTGCACGACGCTGTCGTAACACGCGTGTATCAGTCGTGTTTTCACGACTGATACGGTGTTCGTTCTGTGTCCACGAGTGTCGTGGACACATGTCAGGGTATAGAACGTGTAGCCCTACGTGTGGGCTACATGTATGCACGACCACGAGACGTGTCGTGTCTCGTGGTGTGTCCACGAGTGCGTGGAACGCGTACACGATACTGTGGTTGTGTACGCGTATCAGAGTTTACCCGTGTGCTGTTTTCTAGTGTTTGGATACGTGAAACTGTGTCGTGGTGTCATGTCAGGTACCTAGGATACTAGGGTATCTATGGGGTATTAGTTACCAACCGATTATTTCGAGTCTTAGCTCGATTTAGTATGGGTAAATCGAATTACCCATTTTCGAGATACACAGTGCACTGTTTTCTGTTTTAGGATATTTTTCCAGTTTTGTAAAACAAATTTCAAACTCGATTTTATTATGATTAATCCATTGTACTAGTGTATATTAGTATGTATATATGTAGTATATATGTATATATGAGTGTGGGTGAGATTTGGGAGTAATTGGTAGTGTATATGTGTAGTTGTATATATATATACATAAGTATGTATATATGTTATTGTGTGTGTGTGTGTTTGGGGCTCTTTGGTTCCAGATTTCTGGAACCACTTCCCCCCCTGTCCAGACTTCTATCACCCCCTCTCTTTCACTGTCCTCTCTCTATGTCTCTATATATATATATGAGTTTATATATATATATAGGTATATATATATATATATTGATATATATATATTTGTATTAGTTTTCATATAGTGATATTATATATATATATATATATATGTATGTGGGTTTGTATTGTATATAGTATTCCTATTTTGACATATGGGTAGTAGGTAGATAGAGTCTATATATATATATATATATATATATATATATATATATATATATATATATATATATATATATATATAACTTCTAGTTATAGGTTGTATAGAAACCTATGACTATGGCCTATGGCCAAGATCATTAGCCTATGGCTTGGGGCTAGCCCTAATGGCCCAAAACCCTACTTGTTGACCATTGATTACTAAGGGTTGACCAAAGTCAACCTTAGGTCAAAAGTGACCTAGTTAACCTAGAAATGACTAGGAATGACCTAAAACAACTAGTTTGACTAGTTTGACTAAAACCCTAACTAGTTGACTAGTGTTGACCTAACTTTGACTAGTTTGACTTTAGAGTTGACCAAGAGTTGACTTTTGACCAATTTAACCTAGAATCATGTAGTATGCATAGTAGACTTCATTTTTACTATTTAGAACACATTGTGACTTGTGTTGCTCTGATCAGGAGCCAGACACCTTTCCTCAGACAGCATATTCTCTACAGACATTCATACAGCAGGCGAGTACATTCTCTGACCGTTTCATACTTGTTCAGGCTTTACTTTTCGCTCTAGATTACTTTACTTGTTGCTGTCACATTGGTAACACGGATTGGTACTATATGGATCTTTACATGAGATGTTATCCCTCTCGGAAGCATCGGGTACTTCATGTTATGTGTGTTTCACTATCATCATGTACTCCTATGCTTCCATCATTCATGTGCACTCATGTGATCATGTACTCTCATGTTTACTGAGCCCTCATGTATACTATCATGTGCACCCTTTCATGGGCCCCATGTGATATCATGTATAATAACGTAACTTGTATAGATCCTTGTGTATTGATTGGGAAAACGGGGGAGTAGAAGTAGACATGTGAATAATTCCAAAGTAGTCATGTGCAAACTCAGTAGTGTAATCATGTATAAATTCTAGCCATTCACATGCCTATCTTGTGCTCTACATCACTAGTCACTTACAGTTCTCTATATACAGTAGATATTTCATTACAGCTATCTCTTTTACAGCGTATATTTTCTTTTAGCAGTTCATGTATCTTACTCTATTGCCTGTATCGTATTTCCTAACCTGATATGAACTGCGTGAGATGTATTATGCTCGTTCCTGTCCTGACTGGACCTGTTAAAAATATTATAGAGGATGAGGACGAGGCATGGGTGACTACTTATTATGGAGCAGGACTAGATGACACTTGTATTGAGGACCCTCAGCAGGATCCACCTGCAGCTGAGGATGTTGTTCCAGTAGTCTAGACCAGTTTAGTCTAGGCAGTCTTTTCTATATTTACATTTTGTCTCACATTCTGAGTTGTATTTTGAGATGTGGAGATGTATAGACTCTTAGATTTATTGTATTATGAGTTGACATTCTGGATGTTATGTATCCTAGACACTTAGACTTATTTCATCTATGCTATGGTTCTCTTTGAGTTACTATCTATCTTCTGTCTTTTATTCTTCTACCTTAGATGTGATTGAGACTATATGTTGTGATGTTACCTACACTCGGAGAGTATAAACTGTACAGGTACCTTATATTGTTAGATGATTGACCTAGGACAACGTTCTACCGCCGACACTGCGGCGTAGGCTGGACGTACCCACTTCTCGTACCCTTACTCTAGGGTGCGGGTCATGACAAAATCCCTTCTCATTTTCATTTCCTCATGCATATATGTCTATTATGAACCCATAGGAATAACCCCCATGGTTGTATCTCCATTTGTGTCCATTTTATGTTCATTTGGAGGTCATAGGAGTGTCCTTTGTGTTGTGGTTGTGTTCATGTGGGAAAATCCCAAATTTGGACACACTATGTGTTGTTGTTATGTATGAATGAATTATTACATGTTTAATCTCATATTTTTGTATTGGAGATGTGTTCTATAGTGTCTCATATATATATATTAGTGTAGAGAGTGAGTTCTTGATATATTATGTTATATATTTGTGTTCTTTTGTCTCAAACTACCCAAATCCGTCATGATTTTTATCCACGTTTTTAATTTCAGCCCTAACTTAGAAATGTCATAACTTCTAGCTCAAAGCTTGGTTTAATCTTCCGTTTTTTTTAAAAAGAAGCATTTGAAGTTATCTTTCCAAAAACATGTATTAATAGGCCTAATTATTTCTGTAACTTTCTGGAGAATTATTTGAGTGTCAGCTGTACGAAAGACAAACGCGTTCTCGGTGTTTTCGCGATTTCGAGAGTTTTCGAAAATGAAAATGCGATCCGTTTGAAGTTTCGGAAAGCTAACACATAGATCTATAACATACCTTAATCCTAGATTTTAATTCATGCTGAGATGGTACAGTATTGATTATTAGTAGGAGTTACTATTCGGCATATGCATTTTGTGCACCCTTGTGTGTAATATAATGTTCTATTTGATTTTAACCCATGTTAATGTATATACATTATGTAATTAAATAGAGAAAGCAAGCATGAGTAAATAGTTAAATAAATGATGTATGAGGTGTAAGTATCCTATCTAATGTAAGCATGTATAAGTATGGCTTGTAATGAATATGTAGGTTCCATAGTATGTAATGTATGGTGCATATAGTAGTGCAAGAGAATAAATAGATGATGAATGAATGCAAGCATGAATGTAATGTAATAATAGATGTAATGTATGCAAAATACAAGTTAATGAGATGTAATGTTCTATGTTAACACAAATCCTATATTACCTCATGTACCCCTTACACTATGTTGACACTATCACACTTGACACTTTGTTCACTTACACTTTGACACTCTTTGATATGTATACACTATGTATGCCCATTTAACCCTCACTTGCCCCTTTGCCATGTTCACATACACACACATAGCCTCTTAAATAAGTATTTATGAATACAGTTAAATTAGCTATGTATGTATATTATATATATGTTAGCATATTGTGTTGTAATATATAAGTTTATATAACCATTTGAAATGCCATAATTATAGACCTAATGTTGAATACCAATATATGCATGTGTATATATGCGTAGGCATATATAGCTTAAAGTAATAGATTACCTAGTGTATATCCAATGTGAATTCTTGCCTATTTGAGTATTGAATAATTGTATGCTATATAGAGTTGGGTGTATATTGGCTTGTATAGCCTTGTATTGATGTGTGCTTGCTATGATAGTCTTGGTTAGGCCTAGTAAGACTTGCTGGGTTAGGACATGACCTAGTTTGACCTAGTTTGACTAGTGCAGTTGACCAGAGTTGACCAAGGGTTAACTTTGGCCTAGTTTGACCTAGATTCATGTAGAATGCATTGTAGTAATTTATATTACCCTTCTGGACATGTTGTGACCTGTGCTGTTCTAATTAGGAGCCAGACACCTCTCCTCGGACAGTATCTTTACCTTGGACATTCAGATATCAGGCGATTACATTCTCTGATCATTTTATATCCTGCTTAGAATTATTTTCTGCAGTAGATTACTTTACTTGTATTGTCACGATGGTCACACGGATTGGTACTATATGGATCCTTTCTTGAGATGTTATCCTTAGGGAGCATCGGGTACTACATGTTCTGTGCGTTTCACTTACATGGCATATCACTATGCTTCATTGGTTCTTTGATTACTTACGACATATATTCTTATAATCGTAGAGTCTTCCTGGAATCTTACACTGTTGGATTACCCCCAGAATCCCTATTTATGGGACTTATACTGTTGGATTACCCCCAGAATCTCTATTTATGGGACTTATACTGTTGGGTTACCCCCAGAATCCCCATTTATGGGACTACTATGTACCACCCTTCGGGGGCTACCACCCTTCGGGGGCTTACCACCCTTCAGGGGCTGTTATATAGCATCATATAACATAACCTGGCTGGATCCTTGTGTATTAATTGGGGGTACGGGGGAGTATTACATGTTCATATTGTACTCTGACTCACTAGTCACTGCTAGTTCTCTATGTATAGTAGATATTTCTATTACAGTTCTCTCTCTGTTTACATACTGTTTTCCTTCAGTACCTGTATCTTACTTTACTGCATGATTATATTTTCTAACCTGCTATGATCTGTTGAGATGTACTGTACTCGCTCCAGTCCTAACTGGACCTGTTGATAAATTTTATAGATAACCTGGAGGTGCCTGCTAGCCTAGAGGAGACACATTAGAGGATGTTTAGATAGTTATTTCATTTGTCTGGAGTTGTACTTGATTTGTGGATTACTGTATTTGAGTTTTGAGATGTATTCCTGGGTTTATGTATCTTAGACACTTAGACTTCTATCTCCTGTATCTCTTATGGATTCCATGTTTTATCTATCATTATCATGTTCTGCCTTAGATGTGATTGAGACTGTATCTGCTATGTCACCCCCATTCGGGGAGTATAACTGCTTAGCATTATATTGTTAGATGTTGTGACGTAGGACAACGTTCTACCGCCGATACTGCGGCGTAGGCTGGGCGTTGTTATGTTCTCGTACCCAAACAGTGGGTGCGGGTCATGACAAAAGTAAAGCTATTCTCATGTTGCCACCTACAAGTTTGCTGATATAATTGTAAACTAACACATACTTGATTATCAAACTTTCTCAAATGTTAGCCTATCTCTGTTACTTCAAACTTTTCAAGATTGTTTTTGATATTACATAAGTGTGCACTTGACCGCAATTATATAATTTTATGGGCAACTAAGGGTCAAGTGTTAAAGATTTTCTATGGCTTCAATTTTATTCAAAGAAAGTTCTTCTTTTCGTATTTTTTCTCTGTTTTGGTATGTCTATATCAGTTTGCTACTTGTATATTCCTGTGATGCATACATCCAATTATATAATTTTTTTGGAACATTGGCACGTCAATTACTTGCTGGATATTGGTGTACGAAAGTAGATAGGAAGATGCCTATACCTGCCTATTGAAATGTCCAAATTTCTGGTTCTTCCATAATATACTTACAGCAGAAAGATACTACATAATTATTGAGCATATCTAGTCTTGTATCAGCTCGAAAAGGAGATTAAACTACCTAAATGAGTCATTTGACTGTTAATACTTCCAATCTTTTTCCTCTATACTTCCATTAGTTACTCTGTTCTCTCATCAGCACTTGCAAGCTTGTAGATATCATTGTGTGATACTGTTTGATCAAGAAGCTTTCTTGAACGTTGTCCTAAAGTAATTTGCACTTGACCGTGACTATGATTTTATGGGTGAGTTCAAGGTAACAAAATGCACATAAATTTATTATGGAAATGGAAAAGAATTAGCATTTTTTTGGGTTTCTATGAACTATCTGCAGTATTTCTCTCATTGTCCATCCATGAGTTTTGATTTCTCTCGTTGTCAGTTGGGACCTTTATATATAAGGTGACAAAACGATTCGAATTCGATTTCATATATTCTTCTTAATAAAAAATTTGCTCTGAAAGCTCAAGGACTTTCAATTGTAAGTTCAGGAACTGTATATGCTGCCATATATATATTTTTGTTTGTTAGAAATATTAATGGGTACTAGTAATATTATGTTGTCTACTCATGTTCCTCAAATGAGTTTAGGAGAGGCAGCAGATTATTAGTAGGGCCATAATCTTTTCCATACTACAAATGATTTCTCCATTGCTTAGTAATTCTTTCTAGAGCAAATGAAGCCAGCATATATGAAATTGTTCAACTTTGCATACTGGCAGTTTTGCATTTGCATTAATTTGTGTATCCTGGGTATCCTAGATTTGATAACATTTTGTGTATCCTGGGTATGCAGCATTTGGTTATGCAATATTAATTTGTGTATCCTGCGTATGCAACATTGATTTGTTTATCATGGGTATGCAATATTAATTTGTAAATCATGTGTATCCTGGCATGTATCCTGAAATTGGTAAGCAAATAGTATGCACTTGTATAAACTGCTATGAATATTTTGTGTATCCTGGTTCTTGACCCGATGCAGCTTGAGATTTTCCAGTTTGAAAAGAGTAGGGAGAGTATATAAGATGTGGTTATGATTGTGGGCTTTGCTCATATATATGTTGGAAATTTTTTATTCTGGAAAATTTTTGTTGGCTTTGTTCATATATATGTTGGAAAAATTTTATTGGAAGATTTTCATTATTCCAGCTTAATTTTTATTCCAGCTTAATTTTTATTCTGCTTTTCCTGGTTGGAAAATTTTTGTTGGCTTTGTTCATATATATGTTGGCAATTGGCCATAGACCACTCTTCTAGTTTGTGATACTTGTTCATATCCTTGGTTTGTATCCTGGCTTTTTGTATCCCCAGGTTCATATATGATTGTGGGCTACTTGTTTGGGAGTAAAAGCTGCCAATAATGTTTGATGATCTTAATTAATGCAAAGGCAAAACATGCTGCCCTACTGATGACCTTGAATTTTTTGTTCCTTTGTTCATTTAGCTTAATTCACTCAAGATGCACATTTGACATAGGAAAAGAAACTTACCTCCAGTTGTAAATTAGCTGTCCTTTTTTCTATTCTAAAAGCTCTTCTGAATGTACTTTAATGCATTTAATTGCTCAGACTTGTTGTTGCATTTATTTTTCATACATGATTACATTCTAAAAGCTCTGATATTGATACATTCTAAAAGCTCTAATCCTTTATCTGCTCAAGTTTTCCATTGGTAGCTCTTCTTAATGTACTATAATGGAGTTCCCATACTAGGAATTGTTTTAGAACCAGTTACCAAATGAGCAAGTGATAAAATTCATAAATGACAAACATATATTTTCTTAGGGAATTTTTAGGGAATTTAGGTGCAGTAGCAACTTTGTATGCCAAAATTAAGGTGTAGTAGCAGCTTTTGTATGCCAAAATTAAAGCTAGACAATGGAGAAATCATATAGCCAATCTGCTATATATATGCATGGTTTTGGATGCCACAATTAAAAAATTTCCTAAATGAATGTTACTGATTATCTTGAAATTGTGTGATATTCTCATGATTAGAGTCAGATGGAGGAGATAAAACGGAAGCAGATGAAGATGGTGTGGAAGAATCACTTGCTCACCTTGATGCTGACATTTACTCCCAAGTGACTTTTTTGGGACTCTCCTGTAGTCTGAATATTGAACATCTATATATATCGTTGTTAGCAGGTTCGTAGCAGGACCTTCTGAGGTTTTTAAGTCAAGTGACTTTTTTTGAGGTACTAAAATATAAACTGAAAATCTAATTTTAAACTAATTATCGCTTATTTATCTTTATATCCTATATGCCATGTTCTTGTTATGTTTTTCCTTGATGATTATTGATTCTACATTGTTTACACCTTTTAGGGTAATTGAAGATGATGGATAAGAGTTGGGTTCATATGGACAATTATTCTCAAGAGTACAATGATAGAGTCCTTGCTTTCATAGATTTTGCTTATGAAAATGGCATTGTTGCTGAAAATCAAAATTTGAGATGCCCTTGCATCAATTGCAAGAACTTTAAGTTCAAAGATAGAGAAACTATTTATGAACATTTAATATGTGATGGGATGTTGGCTAGCTATATAACGTGGTCTCATCATGGAGAAAGGAAAGGAACAATATCAACACCTGAAAGTATAATTGAGAGTACAAATGATGTTGGTGTTGGTGATCATAATAATGATGACATACATGGTATGTTGCGTGATCTCTTTCCGAATGTAAACGAAGACATGGTTGGTGGGGGAGAGAAAATTTTTTGTGAAATTCCAAGTGACAACATTGCTGCCCAATTCAACAAATTTTCAGAAGAATCAAAAAAAGAGTTGTACCCCGGATCTAAAAAGACAATGTTATCCTTTCTTATTAGATTTTGGCAGTACAAATGCCTCGGTGGGTGGAGCAACTAGACATTTACTATGATGCTTAATTTACTAAGAAAGTCGTTGCCCGATGGCTTTAACTTGCCTGCAAATTTCACACAATGCAAAAAAATTATTTCAGATCTTGGTTTATCCTATAATAAGATTGACGCATGCCAGAATGATTGCATGTTGTTTTGGAAGGAAACTTCTGAATTACAATTTTGCACCATATGTGGGGCATCCCGATGGATAAAAGTGAGATCTGGAAAGAAAAAAAATACACCTGCAAAAATTCTTAGACACTTTCCATTGAAACCAAGGCTGCAACGTCTGTATATGTCGTCTAAAATTGAAGGGGACATGAGATGGCATGAAGAAGGGCACACAAAAGATGGGGTATTAAAGCACCCGGCTGATTCTATGGCTTGGAAGCACTTTGATGAGACAAACCTGATATTTGTATCAGATTTAAGGAATATTAGGTTGGGTTTAGCAAGTGATGGTTTCAATCCATTCGGAACAATGAGTTCTGTACACAGCACGTGGCCAGTAGTACTTTTTTCATATAATTTACCACCATGGTTGTGCATGAAGCAACCTCACTTTATTCTCTCTTTGCTTATTTCGGGTCCAAGTAGCCCAGGAAATGATATTGATGTATATTTGAGACCTTTGATAGAGGATCTTAAAGAATTATGGGCAGTAGGGGTGGAGACTTATGATTCTTATAGCAAAGAAATGTTCCAAATGCATGCTGCAATATTATGGACCATAAGTGACTTTCCAGGTCTTGCTATGCTTTCTGGTTGGAGCACAAAAGGTAAGTATGCATGCCCATTATGCCATGAGCATACTGAACACATGTATTTAAAGAATGGGAGAAAAATTTGTTACATGGATCATCGTCGGTTCTTACCTTTGCATCATAGGTTTCGCAAACTGAAGAAGGATTTTGACGGAAAGATTGAAAATAGAGCAGCTCCGACTCCGTTAACGGGGAAATCAATTTTGCATAAAGTAAAAGGGATCCCACATAAATTTGGGAAGATACCTAAAATTGATGAACCTAGGCCAAGAAAAAGAGCACAGAGAAATGTTTCTGAACAACGTATGCCTAATAATTGGAAGAAGTTGAGTGTATTCTACGAGCTTCCATATTGGACGGACAATTTACTCAAGCATAATTTAGATGTCATGCATATTGAAAAGAACTTTTGTGATAATGCGGTTGGTACCCTTTTGGGACTTGATAGAAAATCCAAGGACAGTTTGAAGGCAAGATTTGACCTACAGGACATGGGGATCAGACACGAGCTTCACCCTATATTTGACGCAAGCAAGAACAAGTATTATATGCCACCTGCGTGCTACTCCATGGATAAGTTTGAAAAAGAGGTATTTTGTAAGGTCCTGAAAACTTTGAAGATTCCGGATGGTTACTCATCTAACTTTGGTCGATGTATTAATGTCAGAGAACGTAAGATATCTGGTTTAAAGAGTCACGATTCACATGTTATTATGCAACATTTTCTACCTTTGGCTATTCGAAAGACTTTGCCAAAGAAGGTTGCCTCTATATTACTAGACTTGAGCACCTTCTTTCGTGATTTATGTTCAAAAGTATGTCGTTGTGAGGATTTACAACTGTTAGATCAGCGTATTCCAATTATCCTTTGCAACTTGGAACGGATCTTTCCACCTGCTTTTTTTGATATTATGGTGCACTTGTCCGTCCATTTGGCATCAGAGGCACTTTTATGTGGACCTGTACATTATCGGTGGATGTATCCTATTGAAAGGTATATATATATATATATATATATATATATATATATATATATTTGTATATCTTGATTTCAAGTTTAGTATGCATGAACTCTTTATTGTCAACTTGGTAGGTACTTGTCTACCCTAAAGTCATATGTGAGGAACAGGTCTCAACCTGAGGGGTCCATTGCAGAAGGATACATTGCTCAAGAATGTCTCACATTTATGACGAGGTACTTGGATAATGTTGAGACACGATTGGATAAACCTCCCAGATACAAGGATGATAGTGAAGTTGGTGGTTTTGAAAGCTTCTTTCTTACCCAGACAGAGAGGAAACAATCACACACCTACATTTTGTTTAATGAGGATAATATATCTACTTATCTACAATAAGAAAAATCTCAGTTTTTTAGTTTATGTCACTCTTTCATAATTTGTTAAAAAATCTTGCATGCACCTAACAGGAAAACCCTTACATGCAGGCAACACGAAAGTTTTTGAGTCTAACTGAACCAAATTTGTCACCCCATGACAAGCAAACAAAGCATAAAGATCAATTCCCTGAGTGGTTTAAAGAACAAATTGGAAAGCTTAAACGGTCAAATTGACCCTTTCATGAAGGTCTTGATTTCATTACAAGAGGCCCATTTTCCTGTGCTAAGAGGTTTACAGGTTACACATTAAATAGGTATGTATTCAAAATAATATGCAAAGAGCTTGATTCCAAAACACAAAGCAGTGGTGTAATGACTAGAGCAACAGCGGTGCGGTTCAGGAAAACCACAGACAAAAGACCAATATCTCAGGAACTAAACTACTTTGGACGGTTCGTTGATATAATTGAGTTGACATATCCTTTGGGCCGCAAGTTCGTGCTATTTAAATGTGAGTGGGTTGATGTCGACAAAGAGAAAGGCATTAAAATTGATGAGTTAGGGTTCATTCTTGTCAATTTCAGATATTTGTTAGCATCACAAAAAGAAGAACCTTATGTATTGGCATCCCAAGTTAAACAAGTCTTCTATGTGGAAGACCCTACCGATCCAGGATGGCATGTGGTTGTGAATAACAAACCTAGAGACTTATGACATGGGTGGAGACACTGAGGAACTATTAGCTAATGAACCATATGGTCGCCAACACCACGTTGCTGATGATCAAAATGATGTTATAAACTTGGTGATAGAAAATGTGATGGGAACAACAATTGATTAAATTCCAAGGATGATTTCTGCACAAGCATCTACTTCTACTGGTTTCATTAATGATGAAAATGAGAACTTCAATGAGGAAAGAGATCAAGATGGAAATATGGATGGGAGTGAAGATGAGGATGAATACGAAGATGAAGATACTGATATACAAGAAAATGAAGATTCAGATTCAGATTCTGACCCTTAAGATATCAAGACACAAAGCAGTGATGAATACGAAGATGGGAGTGAATTGGTTACATTATATTTGGGACCTAATTAAGAGTATTTTGTACTAATAGCATACTGATATTAAGAATATACTTTATTAAGAGTTCTATATTAAGTTTTCTGATATATTATATTATGCTTTGCCCTTTTCTAATGCTCGATATACATAACTGCTTTGCCCCTTTCTATATTTACGACTGATATACATAATTGCTTTGCCCATTTCTAATGCCTTATATACTGTATTGAAAGCCCTGCATTAAGTGAAATGGTTATATTATATTATGCTTTGCCCCTTTTTAATGCCTGATATACATAATTGCTTCTCTTTTTGTACTGGAAAGTTTAAGACTACAAGTTAGTAGATGGCAGATCAAGGACCTCCACCTCCTAACAAAACAAGGGGCGAAGCTAAGTTGGAATGGTTAAAGCATATTAAACCGGGAACAAAAGTTGCTTATCAACACATTGATGGATTCCAGTCGGATCGAATGCTTCCAAATTATCTGCTTTTGTTGGTAAGCTAGCCAAAGATGGTCATTACTTTCCATTCGACACGCGTTCATGGCAACATATATCAGAGTTGGCTGCCAAAATTGAAACAGCAAAGGATGAGATGAAGGTAATAAATCTTTATTATATATATGGAACTATGGTATCTTATAATTCGAAGAAAGGTGACTTATAGTTCTCTTTCCTTGTCTTGTCGAAGAATATTTTTCACTGGTGTGAAGAATCAGACTATTGGTTAAGTAAATCTTTGAGTGAAACTTGGAGGAAAAACAAGCATAGGAAAAAGGTGAAACACTTTAATCCTTACACCACAATTGAGGAGTGGTATGCCAAGTGTCCAACTAGTGTGATTCCTAGTCAGTGGGAGAATATGGTTGATTATTGGCAGACAATTGATTTCAAGGTATATATATATATATATGTGTGTGTGTGTGTGTGTGTGTGTGTGTGTGTGTGTGTGTGTGTGTGTGTGTGTGTGCAGTAATTTTTTATTTTTCTTTTTGCAGAAATCGAGTGTACGTAACACAGGGAACAGGGAGAAATTGACCGATCATCACACTGCTGGTTCAAAATCATACCTACGTCATGCGAAAGAGGTATTCATCATGCACATCATACAATTAGTTAAACATATTAAAAATAGCATATAATATTTTTTCTACAGATAGAGGATGCAACAAAAAAACCAGCAACGCGAGTGGATATATACATAAGGACACACAACAAATCTAGCGATGTGGCAAAAGAACGATTGGTAAGGGTAGAGGCTAGAGCTAATTGCTTCTTAAAACATTTTTTTGATTGTTTGATAGGCTGGTATAGAGTTCTTCAAATGAGCTAATGCTCTGATACTCTGATACTTGGCCCTCTCTAATACTCACTAATGTGTTTGGATACTAATGAGATAGTATAGACCTGAAGCATGTTTGTGTCAGTAATCAGATTTTTTTTATATGGCTTGTCTAGTGCATTTATGCAACAAATTAATTACTTCATTTTTCTATATGGCTTGTCTAGTCAAATTAAATTCTTTTACTTGCTTTGATCGGTATTTGATACCATGCAAAATAATATGACTTGAAGCATGTTTGTGTCAACAAATCAGTTTTTTTTACATGCTTTGGTATCGGTGTTACTGCTATATATCATGGAAATCTTGCTATATATCAATAAATCAGATTTTTTTTACATGCTTTGGTATCGGTGTGACTGCTATATATCATGGAAATCATATCCATGACTCATTCGTATCCTAATTTTCATACATATATTTAGAATCTGAATTATGTTGAAGTCTGTATATGCATCTATATCCACGCAGACTAGCTAGAAATGAAAATAGTGTATCCTAATAGCTGATTCGTCCCAGGAGAGGAAAAGGAAAAGAACAAAACTACGAAAAATGCACTATTTCTTTTTACTGCATATCTTAATGAAATCTCTAGTGTTCTTGCTACTGCATATCTTAATGAAGTCTCTAGTGTTATTGCATACCTAATAGCTGAATCATGTTGGTCGATTACCTAATATCTTAATAAAGTCTCTAGTGTTATTGCAATGAAGAAATTGATTTATATGATAATTCTTTTTGTGAGCAAGCTAAGCACAAGCAAATATGTTCAACTCCTCTGCCATCAGATATCGTGCTTAGACTCGACTAGTACGTTTGATTGTGAATTACTGATAGTTCTTATGTGCTGGCCAACATTTGAATATTTGTGTAGTATTAGCAAAATCTTTATGGTTCTGACATATTGAAGTTCTCAAAAATGTGAATGCCACCTTCTCTTTCATGAGAAATGCATGTGCTGCCCTTGATAGCATAATTGTGGACCTATTATATGACCTTGGTTTATAGTCCCAATTTGCTCAATATCAATATTCTTCCGAAACTGCCAATTAATAGGTTCACTTGGACATTTGTATATCATATAATAGGTTCACTTGGACACTTGGAAATATTTATGGTGTAGGAATGCTTCTTTTACTGTAAGTCTGTAGTTACTTTCATTATGTACATCTTTTAATTTGCATTTTTTCATTATGTACATCTTTTACTGTAAGTCCCAATTTACTTTCATTATGTACATCTTTTACTGTAAGTCTGCTAATTTTTTCAGAATCTATAATTCTTGTTTTTGGATATTTAACTTGCATTTTTTGGGTATCTTAACTGATACTATCTTTTAATTTGATCAATGCTTTGATAGTTCGATACTCGTATGCTCTGTTAGTTTGACACTCATTGTCAATGCTATGTAAACTAATACATTTGATCGATATACTCATGATTAGAGGCAAATGGAGGAGCTAAAATGGAAGGCAGATGAAGATGGTGTGGAAGAATCACTTGCTCAACTTGATGGTGACATTTACTCCCAAGTTATGGGAGTAGAGAAATCAGGGAGATACCGAGGTGTTGAAATCGGCGTGAAATCCAAGAGAAGAAGGGGAGAATGTTCTTCAATTAATAGCAAAAATGATGAGGAGGTTAGGAATTTAAGGGAAGAAGTTGAAATGTTACGTCGAGATCGAGATGAGATGCAAAAGAGTAATGAGGAGACAAACAAGAAGATGGACAAGCTCATAGATATTTTATCTTTAATCTCCCCAAACCAGGTTTTTATTTGTTAACACAATGATCTTGAAATTAGCTAGATTGTTTAAATTTTTAGTTTTACTCGACTAATAAAAATTTTCTTAATCTTTTGTGCAGGATATTTTGTCATCACTCTCGGCCCAACATTAGGATGTCAGTACTTTGTAAGTAGTATAATAGTGATTGATTCATTGATTGCATGTAACTTTTTCAAATAACATCTATGCGTACATTTGATTAAATATTTAATGTATTTTTAAAATGTGCATGGTCTTTATTCATCTACTAATGTTTTCTTATTTCAATTTCATTGTGACGAAGACATTTTTGGATCAATGAGAGCTCAAGTTCAAGTTGCACAAGACATTTTGAAGCAAAACCACTTCAAAGTAAATATGCTTAATATTTTTTGGACATATATGAAGGTCATTTTGGATAGATGGGAGCTCAAGTTCAAGTTGGACAACTCATTTTGAAGCAAAACCACTTGACAGTAAATATGCATGTTTCATCTTTTTGGACATGTACTGGTTACATTTTGATTGGTATTTTAGTTCAAATATTTTAGCCTAACAAAGTTATGTAATGTTTAGGTTAATAGTATACTTGTTGACATATACATATGTCATTTTTGTGGTGAATTTGATATCATTTTATGGATTCATCCAAACAAAAACTGTTATCACGTAGAATGAATGGAACTTATTATGAGTGTAATTGGATTGTGACTTTGGATGGTTTTAAATGTGGTTTGGTCGTCGTTGTAGTTGGAATATGAATGTGCATGAGTGTAATTGGATTGTGACTTTGGATGATTTTAAATGTGGTTTGGTTGTTGTTGTAGTTGGAATATGAATGTGCATGAGTGTAATTGGATTGTGACTTTGGATGGTTTTAAATGTGGTTTTATTGTCGTTGTAGTTGGAATATGAATGTGCATGATATATATATATATATATATATATATATATATATACTCAAAATGTCAACAACAAAAAAACTATTTGTGACGGCAAATGTCATCCCAAATAAGCAAATGACAACGTGATGCAAGCTATCCATTCGTGACAGAATGGGGACGTCACCATAAATTTGAACTTTTTGAGACGGCTATGTCGTCCCTAAATAATAACAACAAGTGACATCTGTCATTCGATTTGTGATGGAATAATGCCGTCACAATTGCTTCGAACTTTTAGTGACGGCCTATGTCGTCACCACAAACTATCCCAAAAAGTTTTTGTGACGGCGCCTAATGCCACGACTTTAGGTCCGTCACAAAAAATCTTTTGTGACAGCATTTCCTTTAATTGTTACAATTTTTTTCCGTGGCAAAAGGGCTTCTATTTTGTAGTGAGCAAGGCTAGTCTATCCATAATCAATTGTGCCAATCATGAATTACACGAGTCCTAGCAGGACCCCCCCGTCAACAATATTGCAGAAAAGTAAACAAATACCACTCCCTATCCGTGTGGCAGATTTACAGTATCCGTGGGGACCAGCCGACATGTCGGGGCACTATTTGTCCCGAAGATGACTGTCATATAGGAACTTTGGAATTCATTCATCTCTATGCAGTAGTTATTATACGTTACTTAGTTGTCCCTACGTTAATTGAAATCACATGCCATGGGTCATGATCATTCTGAATGAGTACATCCGTACGGGATACGATATGCATAACTCTATAATGTACCAGTACAGTTTGGTTGTAGGTTTTACATAGCGTAATATAGCAAACAAACCTACCCACGAGATAATCATGCCTTGACTGTAAGATACACGTGTTGTTCTTGTAATAAAAAATATGTTTACCAGGCATTAGCACATACTCAATATTGCATGAATTGAAAGTAATTATATAATTGGAAATATCAACACGAGTACACATGTCAATGATCGAGATCGACTAGTCAGTCGCAATAGTTTACTGTATAACAGGACTATCTCATTCAATCAATGAGACGACTAGCCAGTCTCTTAGTTCCAAATATAGGAACGCATGATCAATGTTTAATCAGTATACACTATAAGAAAAATACCATTTTATGATGGGTAAAAACCGTCATATATGACAATTTATAATGTTTTTTTGAAGCAGGCAACCGTCATGAACACGAGTGTTATAAAAGTTTAGAAAAATCATTATATATGACTTACACTTATATGACATTTTTTTATTAAAAATGACATTAATATTATCATTATATATAACATATGTATCCTAAAGCGTTATGAATAGGTTATACATACATAACGCTTACTAAAATGATCTGGTTCTGAAACCATTCAGAAAGTGTTCATGAAACGTTATAAAAAGAACTTATACATAATACTTTGTAATATTATGTTCTTGTCATTCGCACACATATATATCACCTGTCAATGCTCATAATTCAATGCGATATAAAAGCATATTAATTCCAAAGACAACAGAAATATAAAATTTAACTAACATTTGAAATATTTCATTAAAAATATCCAAATATCATATCATCTTAATTACATTTCAAAATATATCACTCTCTTTCCAACTTTTATTTCACCAACATATCACCATTACATTTCAATATCCAAAAATATATACATCTTTCCCTTTTAGGACAGCCGGCCTCAAAATATTGAAATATCATTCACCAACACCAAATTGTGACATCTCTTCAAAAGCCAACATTGTATATCCCTTCAAAAGTCAACGTTGTACGTACCTACAAATAAAGAATGAATAAAAGAATAAAGAGATATTATGATGATATTTCCAAATCAGATAGAAATATAAATGTAAGTATTAAAGAACATATGAAATTTTCATTCTATATAGCATGTATCTAAATTTCTAAAATATTAGATGAAATCAATATATTTCTATGTATCAAGTGTATATAGACACATGTATCAATATTCAAAAACATATGAAATTTAGATCATAAAAGCTAAAAGACTAACCGGATTCATATGAGAACCAGAACTGGAAAGTCACAGGATCTCAATATTACGTACCTGGAGCACCAAACTCATTTTCTCGTACTTCCAGTGTGTCTAGATAAAAGAATCAGCTCACCTATAGAAATCAATGGTTTACATATTTGGAGTGATGAACTAATAAAGGCAGAGAAAATTGGGGTCAGAGATTTGTAGAAATGTTGCAACATGCGTTTCACCCATGTTGACAAAAATATCAGAGCCAATCGAAAAACTAACTTGATACTCAAAGCCATGATACTCAGAAGTTAAAAGCAGCATATAGAGAGCAACATAATCACAAAATTGCCCAGAGATAATTAAAGACCAAACAAAATAGATTAAAAACCTTCCTGATGCTCAAAAACAGAGGCAACATCATATATATAGAGAGGAAGAACCAAGTATGAAGGGAACGACCAACTATAGTGAAACCACTAAAAACTTTTGATACTCGAAAACAGAGGCAACAACATACATAAATTTCAGCAAACTCAGTCCTCATCATAGTCCATAGAAAAACTCATGTTATGGTTCAAAAGAAATACTATTTCTCAGAAAAAAAATATGTATGCACAGAATACTCCCAATCGAAGGGGCTGCCTGGCATCATATGATGACAAAATCACAAGAACTGGAATGCTAATAAAATAAAGGATAAGTGAGTATCAGAAAATTGAAGATTCATAGCAGCTTTATTCATATCCTGTCACAGTTAAACTGAAGATTCATGATGCATTTGGCTGCCAAGTTCAAAGTAAAAATAGCCACGCTGGTGCATGTAAGAAAGAGCTTTGAATATATGAAAACATATGTTTCGAATTTTTGCCTCTGCAAAAAGTTTTTCTCTATCTTTCATAAGTTAGTAGAGATTACATTCCTGATAATAGTTAAAAAAATGCCATAACAATGTCAAATCATTGCACTGCCAAAAGTATAACACCAAGGACTATAATAAAGCTTACCATGTACTCAAATATGAAGTACAATATGTCATTTTCTCTTATGACCTCCTTGAGCTTTACAATGTTTAGATGATACATCTTCAGCAAGGCTGTTATAGAATAAAGGATCAAATTTAATCTTCGGAGTGAAAATAGCATATATATAATGAAAAAATTGTAGACAATGCAATTACCTTCACTTTCCGAAGATTCATGCATTCTGCCCAAGAATAATACTTTTTCTCATTTTCTTAACAACCTCTTAAAATCAAAATAATTGAACATTTTATTTTTGAACAAGTAAAACCCTAGGATCAATTTAAGGTTAACTAGAATTCACACAATTTTACCACTCTGCTTATTTATAGCACACCAGACACTTCCAAAAGTACAGCCGCCAACTTCCTTAATTATCTTGTGAATAGAGCAGGTTGCAAGATCTTTTCAGCAACAAAAAAATATAAAAATTTATATCAATTTCAAGTAAAAACAACTCACCGGTCCATCTTTTACAGCAAAGAGACACAAGCTTCTAGGAGTTATTGAAGAAAATGACCATGTAAGATTCAGGAATATCTGGGGACTCACGAGAGGCGTGTATAATGAAAAATTCTAATTGTATTGGAGAATTCAACCAACCCTCAAATCAAGATCCACCAATAATTCGACTTGTAGCATATGCCAAAGTATGACCGTAAACCTTTCTGATGGACATAACTTGTAAATGCTTATATTTCCAATTTATGTGAGATTTGTTGTAGTCTGGACTCAAAATCCAGTTTAAATAGTAGCACGGTAGAGATGTAGAAGCTTATCCTGGTTGGACTAATCCCTCTAAACCTGCTTTGTATAGCTTGAGGAAAACTGAAATAGATGATGATTGATCTCCTCCACGAAGTTTGTTTGAGGATTATAAATCATGGTGAACATATCACAAAGATGAACAACATAATGATAAGAAAATTTAGAAGAATGCGAGAGACCCACAGTCCATTTTGTAGAAGACAGTAATGAAAGATGAACAACATAATGATAAAAAATTTAGAAGAATGCCAGAGACCCACAGTCCATTTTGTAGAAGATAGCTGAACTATCATTTACATCTCTCTTTGATAAACTAGGCCTATAACTTGTATCAATCTGTATCAAATTGTAATGGCATATACATCAACAACAGCACAACATTTGTAACAAAATTAGGATCACGAGTAAGATGTAATCAAGCATTAACAATCAGCAAGCATGTAGAACCAAAGGCGCATATATGCTATCATGAAGAACACAAGCTGGAACTAATGAAAAAACATAGTTTTCCATGGAGTACCAGCAACGCTCGCATACCTGAGCTTAATAACCACTCACACAAATAGGACAGCCTAGTTGGCAACTAATCGGATTGGATGCCTTGTAAGGTATATTGTTAACAACCTCAAACCAAAAGGGTTTAAACAATTACTACATTAGAAAAGATTTTTATCATTGACAATAGTTATTATAAATCAAACTATGGTCAGCGGAGAAATCTTCAGAAAATAGAACTATCAACTAAAGTTGCCATATAAAATGTTACAATATGGATGATCAATTAAAAACATTAAGTGAGGTATCTAATGGATATATAATAGACTTCTAATGCAATACTAGCACTATATCACTATATGTGAGCTAACCGATCAATCACACTGAAGATAGCCTAATTGGCCATTATGCGACTGGCTAATTGTCCACCAAAGATGTTCCAAAAGGAACATAATAATGTATGACCAACAAAAACACCAGAAGTAAGAACAAGCTGACATCTCAGCCAATCAAAATAAATTAACATCATAAAATTTGAAAAACTAACCAATGGCACGAGAAGCTAAGCAAGCCTCCATTGAAGATCCTTTTCCCTTCTTGATAGAATTTATATATTGATCTAATAAGGTAACATATCTGTAATAATAATTAGAGAAACAGACATCATAAGCTATTAATAATAATGTAATAAATTGCAACACCAATTAGGTAGATGGGACTTCTTCAATCCCACAGCTTGATTCAGCATTACTCAGGAACAAAAAATATATATATAAAGGAATGACACATTGTAGATATTATACACAGGAATAGACAAAGAATCCCAACTACTAGAATCATAGCAGTGATGCAGGTGAAAACTTAATATCAAATTTGAAGAATGTGATAGAATAATTCAATACATATGTGTGGAAGATTTTTTGCATGATAAAGTTGAGTTCGTTGTTACAGCTGAAGCTATCAATATCACATTAGGAAGTATTAGTACTGCAAAATAGCTCACCTATTCTCCAAATATGGAAGAAGGATATGTCCTTCAAATGCATCAAGAAGCTCTTTCAATTGTAAGCTAGAGAATCAAATTCAAGACGTTGCATTTCAAGATACAAGTAAAAACTAGAGAATCAAATTCAAGAAATTACATTTGAAGATACAAGGACAAAATTTAGTCAACATCGAGCATATAAATATTTAATCCTAGAACCTTCACTACAACTACGGTCTCTTAGTGCAGTAGCTAAAACATTAACATGGTATCAGAGCAAACCATGACCAAATCTCGTTTGGTGCCCCATCTTAAGCAGATTATATATAAAAAAATCACAAAAAGCTCTCAGCACAAAACGAGCATTCATTTCGCAAAGAGTATACTAAGTTCGTTAGTGAAAACATCACAAAATAAATATTAGTAAGCTAAGTCCTGTGTGAAACTTGGATGCTTTCTTGACCTGCCCATCTAAAAATGACATAATCTAATAATACTAAACTCCACTATAGACATGAATGTAGAGGGACCTAGGAATTCAAATCCAAGACATTACAGAGGCAAAATCCAAGGACAAAGTATCGTCAACAACCGCGAATAAACTAAGAATTAAAAGCTAAAAGTTCTCGCAAATAACTTTTAAAAGAAACAATTTTTAACTCTCACCTTCCGGTGTCGGATTACAGGACACGAAGACGACGACAAAATCCTCATCTTTGGACCCTTCCAGCTGCTCTATTCGATAGAAGAAACCACAAAAATAGCAATAAAGGTACAATCTTTCTTCAACAATCAAGGAAAATATCCAGAGGCGGCAGCCACTCCATGGACTAGGGAACACTATAAAACTTTCCCCTTCCGAAGGAGAAACCACGATATCGGCGGCATCGAAAGCCCCAATCCTCACTCAAATCCAGCTCCACCAAGAAGAAGCCCTAACTGGAGATTTACCTTCGATTTCAAAGCTTCCGTCTCACTTCTGGAGGTTCCCATCCCAGAAGACAGCAGCGAGGAGGTGGCGAAGGAGGTGGAGGCGACGACTGACGCCGCGTCGAGGAACCTGCTGTGACCGGGAGGTCTCATAGTCGCTAACGTCGGCGCTGATGCTGTAGTTGCCACACCTCTCGCTCTGCTCCTCATCGTTCTCCTCCAATGACATCATCCCCAAACCCTAAACCTAATTTTCTATCTATAATAATGTTGAGAGAGTGGGAGAGAGGAAGAGTCACTGGAAGTGAAGAAAAGGAGGAGGGAAAGAGGAGAGGAGGAGAGGAAAAGAAAAATTGGAGAAAGAGAGATAGGAAAAGAAGGGACGGAGGGTTTTGATTTGAGGGTCGGGTTCGAGCGTGCGTTTGAGCAGGCTTTCCAAATTTTTTTATCACTTTTTATAATGTTTGCTTGTAATAGCGTTACATATGTGTGAACAATATATAACGCTTAATGCAATAAATCGTTATAATATGCTAAAAATTCTTCATACCAGTCATATTATGTGCTGTTGCAAAAATTCTATAACGTTTATAAAACGAACCGTTGTAATAAACTCTTATCAAACGTTATTATATGGTCTTTTTCTTGTAGTGATAGCAATCTTTGTCAATTCGTGACAAGGCATGAAAGTCAGTCTAATATTCCGTTGGGTCGAGTCTATAACTCTCGAGGATCAAGTATAAGTGAGTAGGATGTCCACAAGTCATCCAAGGCACAGTCACAATCTAAACATTAATGGCACCAAATCAGTAAATTAGGATATCTGGCATGAGTTGTGAATAGTATGAGCAATGAATGGTACGACAAAAAATGGCACGAGCAATAAATAGTACGAGCAATGAATGGTGTGAACAACAAATGGTACGAGCAGCAAATAGTACGAGCAGTGAATGGCGTGACAGCAATTGGCACGACAGCAAATGGTACGACAGCAAATAGCATGAGCATCAAATGTTAAGAGCAACAAATGGTGCAAGCAATAAATGGTACGAGCAACAAATGATTCGAGCAACAAATGGTGCGAGCAGTGAATGGCATGAGTAATGAATGGTGCGAGCAATGGATGGTGCGAGCAGCAAAAGGTACGAGCAACAAATGGTGCGAGAAACAAATAGTGCGAGTAATAAATGGCACGGATGCTATTTTTCATAGCAGTTCAAGAACTCGAGAAACCCATGGAATCCCAAAACTTCAAATGATCATAACTTATATTCTATAAGTCAAAACGAGTTGAAACAAAAGCAAACTAGCTTAAAATTAAAACGTCTTGGACATAGAACCATTTGTTTTCAAAGAACAACAAGTTTTGAAGATCAAAACCCTATTTTTCCCAAAAGAATCTATTTTTTCTGTCACGGCCCACATCCTAGTGTAGGGGTACGAGATCGTAGGTACGTCCAGCCTATGTCACAATGTCGATGGTAGAACGTTGTTCTTGGTCTCAATAATAACTAAACATAATACAATGTACCTGTCCAATATAGATATACTCTCCAAACGGAGGACAATCTCAGAGGGATGTAACTCAATCACAAAATTGTAGAAACATAAAAAATATGGAGTTTATGTGGATTATAAATTGTCGCATAGATACTTCGGGCCGAACAGGTCTGCATGAAGGAAAGCCACATGACATATGTGGCCTGTCGACGAACAGCTATAAAGGGAAGACATGAGGCCAAGAGGAGCAGTTGGACTGATAAAGCTGATAAGTCCTGACAAAAACATGACAGCTCTGACACTTCGACAAGAAAGATAAGACATGAGACGTCGTCCAAAAGCAGGGTTCGTACTCCTCCATGGCGCCAAAAGAGTGTCACCCAAGCCGCATAAACCTAATACGGCCCAGCTTATGCGGCCCTAAAGTTCCCAAACATCATACCGCCTGTGATCCAAGCCGCATGAGTCTCATGCGACCCCACATGATCGAAGACTGAGAATGTTATACGCAATGGGACACGTGGCAATCTGACCAATTCCTTAACCACCCAAATTTGCTGTAACAAAATTCCAACAAATCGACAAATGGCAGCCCAAGAGCGGTCTTCGCGTGCTAATCAGCCACGTGGCCGTATGCCGTCTATGCAGTTTAAAATATATCCTATTATAAATAGCAGGGTTCCATACCCCTGCAAAAGGTTGGCAACCTTCAAGAGAAAAGCAATATCTTTGCGAGCTAGAGACTGCATCAGATAGTCCACGGAGTAAGGCAGAGTTTATAGCACTTTTCTGAGCCTCCACCGTCACCCCTCCAGAATCAAAACTAAACAATTGTACTTAGATTGTTTCCTAGGCTTTCTTTCTAGGCGCTTCTTTGTACAAGCGAGTTTGCAATCAATTCTAGTATTCTGTAATACATGTTGTTGATTTTTATGGCAAACACGATAGCGACTCTGCTGGGGACATCCTTCTCTTTCGATAAGAAGTTGGTGACGCAATCCGACGCATCCAAGCTTGGCTCTACACAGCAGATGCTTGTGGTCTGCTTCGACCAACAAGCCTTCGAAGGATTGCTCTCTGAAGGGAGTGCCAGCCCATCTCAGAAGCGAGCCACCCGAAGAGGACTCGCAAGGCGTCGGTGCACAAAACTGTTGCCCCCGACCAAGTTCTCGAAAAAGCTCCTTCTGCAGCCCAAGCCGGTGTCCAAAACTCTCCTGCGACTTTGCTTTCGACCGCAGAGGACCCCACTGTCCCCAAAATGAGCAGAGGAAAATACTAAAATGCTGAGTTTTTAGGGGAACAAGGGAACTCCATACGGACAAAGAAGAAGTCGCATAGAAGAGATGGGCAGTCTGCCCATGCAACAGCTAACTCTGGCCACAGACAGACAATTCATGCGGCATCCAACTATAGCCGCAGGAAGATGATCTATACGGCAGCCAGCTCTAGCCGCAAGAAGATGGTCCATAAGACGATCAATCCTGCCCACAGACAGGACGTTTTATGCGGCCCTGTCAGAAGCTCTGTGTTCGACCGCCTCTCATGCGGGCCCGACATCATACGGCCCATTAAAAATGTAGGATGTATCAGTCTGGACTCTTTTTACTATGCGTCTTCGGGCGCTAAGTCAAAAAGGTCTAGGGCAGTACGAGCTCAACCAGCCCAGTCAACTGTCCAAGTTACTGACTATCAGTGGGCCCCGTTAACTGTTACACGGGCTCCTGATGGAAAATTGTACAGAACCACCCGCGTCCAGTCCCCCAGGGCTAATAGATAGGGTGGATCTTTAAAGTCTCCCTCTAAAGATCCAGAGCAAGTGCTTTTACTAGCTACGAATCAGGGAGCAATCATGATGCCAAAACTATCGTGTGCTCGGGATCCCCAATTTCTCAAGGTTGGTACAAAGGCAGAGTAGCTTCCTACCGACTTACGTGACGTGATTAATCACAAGCGCATGACGGCAACGTCAGCATGCAATAAGTCCCTCTCAGGACGTCGTTCCACCCAAGTCATTATCAACTACTGCTGTAACAAACCAGCAGCGCCTGAAGATCGGCAGTCAATTTTCCAGCGACTGCAGCAGCCAGCACCTGTACGACAGGTACAAATTCCAGGGGATGAAGAGTTTCCTTTCGCCTCCTGTAATTCGACTGAAAAAGTTTCTCCTAGCAAGGGAGGAAAGAAGACAGGCTCTTCCAGCCCGGCCATCTCGGCCAGTATTGCAAGGATACCCTCATATGGAGAGTTTCTATCAATCACAGGGGGTGTCTATTTAGGCACTCGATCCAAAAAGAAGCTTTCGGCACATGGGGGTACGTCTTCAGCCTCCTTGAGAGTAGAAGAAGCTGGAGGTAGCAGCCCCCTCAATGTATACGACAACCCGGTGTACCAAGAGCACACAGGGAGTAGATATCCCCCAAAACTCTACAACAGAATCAGATTTTCATGAGGGCCATGATATTCCAACATTTCCTGACGATTTCTCTATACAAGGGTACGACACCGAGAGTATCTCTGCCACAATCCCTTCCACCTTTACCTACGTGAGAATAGTCTTTATGGCTGACGATGATCAAGAAGCGCCTTCTGACCGGCAACGGCTAGAAGTGCTCGAAGCCATGCTCTTGTCCTTGGTCAAGTCTGTGGACGAGATCAAAGCCGCCCTGCCAGCTCAACCAGTAAGAACGCCCGAACAAACAAGCTTGGGACCCGCAGTCAACGCAGATTCCAACACGACCGCCCCTCCTTTGGGTAATGATCCCTTAGCACCATCCGTTCCTTCAGCTGCAGATGAAGCCAAGGAGGCAAGAAGGGAAGTCCAGGAGCTTCGAACAATGTTCAATACTCGAGACTCCTCTCGGGATCTCAGAATATGGCAGCCATATCTCATTGCATGGAGAGACGTGCCTTTTCTACCGCGGTACAAGCTGTTCCATATCGATTCTTATGATGGGAAGACCTCTGCTAGTCGGTACATGACTTACTTTGAAGTCACCACTGACCACTTACCGTATAGTGATACCATCCTCACGCGATTATTCATCGAAGCATTTGAAGGGATCGCGTTCGACTAGTACCGCAACCTCCCCGACAACTGCATTCACTCTTTTGACGGCTTCAAGCACATGTTCTTGGAGTGATTCTACGAAGTAGGGCATGACGTGACAATGTCATCTCTCATGGATGTCATTCAGGGAGAGAGGGAGCTGACAAGGAACTATATTGAGCGGTTCTGCCAAACCGCGATGAGATTGCCTCAGGGCAATCCCGAGAGCTCCTTGATTGAGATCTACCAGAAGAAGCTACTCCCTACGATTAGCCTCTGGATGGGAGACTATCAGTTCAGAGACTGGACGACCTTCATCATAAGTGCTACCAACGCGGAAGCAAAATTGAAGAAGGCTCGCCAGCTGGGGTTGCACATCCCAGACGGAGAAGATAAGGGCAGACGTCCTAGTCCCACCTCCAGTAGCAACAACAGTGGTGCCACCACCAATCGGGACAATAAAGGCAACCAGGCCATGGTCACTGATGCGACTCAGAAGCCCGAACAAAAACAGACGGAAGGTCAGTGGCCCAAGATCAACTACTCATTCGAAGATAGTCATGTCAAACCTATCTTCGATATGCTCTTGCAAGGGGGTAGGATCCAGCTCCCGCCACCAATGCGTGAGCCCCGAACAGCAGAAATGGAGAACCCAAAGTACTGTCACTTCTACCGCTATGTCCATCATGCTATCCAGGATTGCTTCCAATTGAAGCAGAACATTCAGAGTATTATCAACTCCAAAGCTCTATCGATAGAATTTGAAGAGGTTACCGTAGCGACGAACATGGTATCTATTCAGTTCGGCGACTTTCCTCCAACAAGCACTCCAGATAGGGTCATACATGTCCTTCGGGCAATGATGGAGGTTACTAATCTTCCACCCGCCCGGAGCCAGACATCTGGGTTGGTACCCCTTACCACCTCGCGAGGAGAGATCATGTGGGTGCATCCAGACTTGGTACCCAAAGTTACCCAGGGGGTGGCATCTCCTACCAACAAGAAGAAGGACAGAAAGTCTAGAGCATGCCACACAGAAGCTGAAGAAGCTGCAGATGTTGTTACCCGGTCTGGAGCACAAGTCCAGCCCGCACGAGATAGTCCAGCCGAAGATCTTCAGCCGGCAACGTTGCCTCCCTGTGATATTCCAAGGCTATCTCAGCCTCCACTGGCGGACAAATTCAAGACAAAGGAAACCCGCTTCGATAGGCCACTCCGCAATGAGGTACCTCAAGGACTGGACAGACCTTACAACTTTGACATATTAGCACAATTGGCTAATACGCTGGCAAAGTTGTCGCAATACGAGCTCCTAAGGCTCTCCAAGGATCTTCGTATCGCATTAAGCGAAGCACTCCAGAATGCTGATGCCTACTTGGCTCAGGTCGAGCCTCCTGGGAAAGACCCGCCAGCAGATCTACAGGACGGCGGTAACACAGATGCAATGCCCAACATCGTATTTACTCCGCAGGACATGTTGATTAAGACCAACTTACATGGTCGCCCCTGTAGAAGCATGGAAAAGAATAAAGAAAGATCCATGCGGCCAGAGAGCCCCTGCGGCTCAGAGAGTTCATGCGGCTCAAGTATCCATGCGGCTCGAGCGTCTATGCGGCTCAAACAAGTCCTATGCGGCTAAAAGAGGAGCCACGTGGCCTACAAACAGCTCTCATATTTTTGTATTAAATGCCTTGACGGCTGACAGCATGACAGTTCTGACACGAAGATATCATTATGACTCCCTCATAATGACGGATTCCTTAGAAAGGGATGAAAATCTCTGACACAATCTCCCGAGATTTAGAAACTGTCATGCGGCTTTGACACGTGGACAGATATATGCGGCCCAAGCAAAGACTCTCCCATACGGCTCACGAAGACCAGCCCCATGCGGCTCACGAAGACCAGCCCCATGCGGTTCACGAAGACCAGCCCCATACGGCTCACAAAAGCTAGCTCCATGCGGCTCATGAAGGACAGCTCCATGCGGCTCACGAAGACCATCCCCACGCGGCTCACGAAGACTAGTTTCATACGGCTCACGAAGACCATCCCTATGTGGCTCATGAAGACAATCTCCATGCGGTTCACTCATACTCATGCGGCTCAAATCATTACCATGTGGTCTAAATGTTCAGGAGGGACCACTCTTAGGCAGCCTTGACACGTGGCCAGCCTTATACGGCCCAACTTTCCTGCGGCTCAAATTTCTGCTGTTATGACACGTGACATGATAGCCGGGCACGTGGCATCAGATTGATCAAAATCTCTCAGAAAATCCCAATAAAATATTGGGATCAAATCAGATTATTTGTAAATAAGCCAATTAAAGACACGTGTCGAGGAATCCGAGGTTGGCATGATAAATCAGGAGGATTTATGTCAATCAGCATTAATTACCCACAAAAGATTTGATGCAATCACATTTATTGCTCAAATCTCGATGAACGGCCCAGATCCAATGATCCTTAGTCGCCGACTTCCAAGAATGGGCAATCATTGTAAACCCTAATGAGGCCCCCCCACTCTTATAAATAGCAAGGTGCCATTCCCTTGTAAGAGATATACACAGAGACACACACAGAGATATACACAGAGACACAGATAGAGAGATATAGAGAGACATATACGGAGACGGAGACAGAGACAGATAGGGGTGAGCATTCGGTTTATTCGGTTTAAACCGAACCGAATAACCCAAAACCGAATTGGACCGAAATCGAATAAGCAAAACCGAAACCGAACCGAATTGGCCCAAAACCGAATCAAACCGAACCGAATTAAATCGGTTCGGTTTTTGATTTATTCGATTTATTCATATTTTTTTTGATTTTTTGGGCTTTTTTTGTTAATATATATAGTAACTAAATATACATAGACATATTTTGCATATACCTATATATATTTAGTATAGACCTATATATATATTAATACTTATGTATATAGTACACACACACACACACATACACACACACACACACACACACACATATATAAATTAATTAATTAAAATTTTCTTATTCGGTTTTCGGTTTTGGACCGAAACCGAAACCCAAAACCGAAACCGAAACCGAATAAGAAAATTTAGTATTTTCAAAACCGAAACTGAACCGAATTTTTTTTAAACCGAACCGAACCTCTTATTCGGTTCGGTTCGATTTTCGGTCCAAAACCGAATAATGCTCACCCCTAGAGACAGGCGCACATAAAGAGCCAGAAAGCCTCAAGAGAGAGCATTTCTTCATCAACCCCAAGCAGTTCTTCTACAGAGCCAAAGAAGCTGCACCCGATCATCCAAGGAGTAAGGCAGAGTGGCTGTCGCTTTCCCGAGCCTCTATCGTCACCCCCCAGAATCTAAAATAAACAATTGTACATAGATTGATGTACCTAGGTTTTCGTCCCTAGGCTTTCTTTGTACAAGCGAGTTTGTATTGTGAAGTAAAAGTCCAGTCCTCCGATAATTGTTCTGTTTTTTTATATTTTATGGCAAACGCGATGGCGACTCTGCTGGGGACAAACTTCTCTACGGCTGAGGAGTTGGTGACGCAATCGGATGCAGCCAAACTTGGCTCCACGCAACAGAAGATGGTCGTCCGTTTCGACCAACAAGCGTTTGAAGAAATACTCTCTGAAGGAAGTGCTGGCCCGGTCCAGAAGCGAACCCGAACAAAGAAAGCTCGTTGCGAGTGGAGGCCAAAATTATTTGTTCCTCGACAAGCTCTGGACGGAATACTCTCTGCTACCCAAGACGGCGAAGGCGACTCTCATGCGGCTCCACTTCGAGCCGTAGAGCACTCTGCTGTCCCCAAGTCTGGCAGAGGAAAGCACTACGATGCTGGACTTGCAGGGACAAAGAGCGACTCTATGCGCCCCAAGAAGAAACCGAGCACTCCTGTGGCCAAATCTGCCAACCACATGCAAGAGGCTCATGCGGGTGAATCTGCAAGCCGCATGAAGAAAGTCTATGCGGCTAGATCATCCAGCCACATGTAGAAAACTCATGCGGCTGAGACTCCCAGCCGCATGAAAAATGCCTATACGGCTATGTCTGCCAGCCGCATGAAGATTGTTGATGACGGCAGCATGACGCCTACCCCGCACGGCTCTATCTTCGATCGCCTGTCTTATGGTCCTGATCCCTTGTTCTCCCAAGAAGATATGTCTGACTCTCTCCAGCATCACCTAGACTCTTCCTACTATGTGCCTTTACGCACTAGAGTGAAGAAGTCTAGGACAGCGCGAGCTTGGCACGCTCGGTCCGCTAATCCTGTCTCTGATCATCTGAGTGTCCCGTATACCATTGTGCGCGCCTCAGATGGAAAGTTATACAGAACCACTCGAGTTCAGCCCCCGGCGACAAACGGACAGAAAGGTTCGCAAAAGTCTCCCAAAATCCAGGGAGCAAACATGGTCGATCCAGACCCATCTGACTTGCGTGAGGCCATCCTCCACAAACGCAAAGAAAGAGAAAATGCATTGGGGTGCAAAAAGTCCTCCCACGGATGTCACTGCACCCAAGTCATCGTCAACTGCTGTTGCAGTAACGCGACGTTGCGAGAAGACCGGCAGTCCGTCTTTCAAAGACTGCAACAACTGTCTTCAAAAGACGAGGCACTTTTCGTCGTCTCCTACAACTCTGCTCATAAAGTTCCCGCCGATGGGAGAGAGAAGAAGACAAATGTTCCCAGCCCGAAGGTTTCAACCACTTTGACCAAAAGACTGTCGTCTAAGCGAGTGCCCACCACCGGAGTTTTCCAAGGCACCCGTTCTAAGACGAAAAATGCTACAGTGGGAGATTCGTCATTCACAACGCTGGGGGTTACTGGGACTGGGGGTAGCACTCCTTCGAACTTCTACGACGATCCGATGTTCCAATAAGACGAGCTGGAGAGACAACTCTTCCATCAGATGCAGCAAACCCCAACGTCCCCGAAGACGTCCACAACTTCCAAGATGAGGCAAACTCGGAGACTGAGGGTACTGTTCCTTCCGAGTCTGAACCAAAAGAGAATATTCCCACATACCCCGATGACTTCTCGCTACAGGAGTATGATTCGGAGGGCGCTTTCCCCATCACACTATCTATCTCTCCTCATGTGAAGACGGTATTCATGACAGACAGCAGCCAAGGAGGTTCCAGTGATCGCCAACGCATCGACACTCTCGAAGCCATATTGCTTGCTTTGGTCAAGTCTGTGGACGAGATCAAAGCGGCCCTTCCAACTCTGCAATGAGGGACGCCTAGCCAAACAAGCGCGGGTCCCGCGGTCAATGCAGACTCGAATTCAGCAGCACCAAACCCGAGCAACAATCCTCCTGAAGTAATCGCCCCCACCGCCGTGGATGAGACCCGCAAAGCGAGAAGAGAGGTCCAGGAGCTCCGAGCCATGTTTCACGCGCAAGAAAATTCTCAAGACCTCATAATACGGCAATCGTACCCTGCTGCCTGGAGAGATGTTCCATTTCCACCAAGATATAAGCCGTTCAACATCAATCCTTACGATGGCAAGACCTCAGCAAGTCGGTACATCACTTACTTCGAGGTCACCACCGACCATCTGCCCCATGACGATGCCATTCTTATACGATTATTCATCGGGGCATTGGAAGGGGTCGCCTTCGACTGGTACCGCAACCTGCCAGACAACTGCATCCACTCCTTTGCCGGTTTCAAGCGCATGTTCTTAGAGAGATTCTACGAAGTAGGGCAGGACATCACAATGTCCACCCTCATGGACGTCATCCAAGTGGAGAAAGAGCTGACAAGGAACTATATCGAGCAGTTTCGCCAAACCGCAATGAAGCTGCCGTCTGGAAATCCGGATTCCTCCTTGATTGAAATTTGCCAAAAGAGATTGCTCCCAACAATCAGTCTCTGGATGGGCGAAAGTCAATTCAAGGACTGGAAGACGTTCATCATCAGTGCCACAAGCGCCGAAGAACGATTGAAAAAGGCCTTCCAATAGGGATTACACATCTCGGACGGAGAGAACAAGGGCAAGCGTCCTAATACCAACAACGACAATGGGGGTAGCTCCTCCAACAATCGGGACAGCAGGGGTAAGCAGGCTATGGTGGCCGATACAGCACAGAAACCTGAGCCAAAGTCGGCAGACAAACATTGGCCGCAAATCACTTACTCCTTCGAAGACGGTCATGTCAAGCCCATCTTGGACATGCTCATACAAGAAGACAGAATTCAGCTTCCTCTACGAAGACAGGAACAGCGACAGGCAGACATGGAGAACCCAAAGGACTGCCATTACCATCGCTACGTCCATCATGCCACACACGACTGCTACCAACTAAAACGGTACATCCAAAATCTCATCGATTCGAACGCTCTGGCCATCGATTTTGAAGAGATAACAGTAGCAGCCAATATGGTGTCAGTACAATTTGGCAGCTTCCCTCCGACGGAAACTCAATACGGTGTGGTCCCCATCCCTCTGGCGACAATAGAGATTGCTAATCTTTACCCTCCCCGAGATCAGGCTGCTAGTCTAGTGTCCCTCACCACATCACGAAAGGAGGTCATGTGGATCCATCCAATCTTGGTATCGGAAGTGACTCGGCCCACATCATCTTCCGTCTGCAAGAAGAAGAGTAGAAAAGTCAGGTCCTGCCGCACAATCTCGGCAGATATCGAAGAAGCTACAGCCGTCGTCACACGGTCGGTGGTACAATCCCAACCTGTGGCTGACAACTAGGCTGAAGATCATTAGCCCGCTACAACTGACGCTCCGGGACCGGCTCAGCCTCCGACGACCGACAAGCCTAGGCCGAAAGAGACTCGCTTTGACAAATCCCTCCGAAAAGAGGTACCACAGGGGCTGGAGAAGCCCTACAACTTCGACATCTTGGCATAATTGGCCAACACACCAGCCAAGTTGTCATTATACGAGCTTCTGAGACTCTCAAAGGATGTTCACGTGGCTTTGAGAGATGCACTCCAAAATGCCGACGCATACCTGGCTAAGGTCAACCTCACGGGAGAGAACCCGCCTACAGATCCCCAAGACAGCGCCTGCACAGGAGCGATGCCCAACATTATCTTCACTCTGCAGGACATGCTCATCAAAACCAACTTGCACGATCGCCCGTTATACTACACTGGATACATTGGCGACGTAAAGGTGGATCGGATGCACATTGATCCTGGCTCTTCCATAAGCATTATCCCGAAGGGTCTGCTACATCATCTCCGTATCCCAATGCATCGCCTGACGCCTACAAGCACCGCCGTCATTGGTTTTAATTCAGACAGGAGCTACCCAATTGGGAAGATTCGTCTGAAGTGTCAAATTGGCGATCTCCAATCAGAAGTCACCTGCTACGTCATAGATGCAGACACTTCTTACAATATCCTCTTGGAGCTCCCGTGGATACACGATTATATGATCGTGCCTTCCATGCAGCACCAGTGCTTCAAATATATCGACAAATACGGCTTCGTAAGGACGAAATTTGTCGACATCGATCCCTTTAAAGTAGTCGAATCCTACTACTCAGACTCCTGCCTATACGAAAAATTGAAGAGACACCTTGATGAAAGAGATGTACAAGCTCGTACCGAGACAGCCACAGGATCAGAAGAACCTCTGACGATCCATCTTCAAGCTCGCAAACCTGACAAGTCTGTATCCCTTACCGCCACTCTGCGTAAGGACGCAATCAGCCTCTCGGCACAAGAAGAGCAGATGATAATCTGGCTGCCAAGGTCTGGCCAAATGCCAAGACCCTCAAACAGAGCCGCTGACAATCAGGCTGCCGAGAGTCGGCCAGCCGAAAACGGAGAAGCTCAATCCCTCCGATAAGCCAATGACGATACGCCTTCCCAAGAAGGGTCGTCACCCCGATACAAGGCCTGGAACTTCTAGCTAACCAACCACTCTCCGTCCAGCATCGAGCACCAGATTGGGGGTCGCTAGTCTGCCAACAACTCAACGCTCTGCTCCACCAGCTGATCCTCTGACGATCAAGCTGCCCAGGTCGTCCTCTCAGTCTTCGTTTATACAGGGGGTAGCCGAAGAGGAACCAGAGCTAGCCAAGTATGCGGCTGCCCACACTGATGTTCCCTCCGCTGATGATATAATCCCCCTAGAAAAGATACCTTACTTCCTCAATAAAGGGCTATCTTTGAACTACCTCGAGCTCAATAAGCTATGTACAATATATGCTATGGAACACGGTATAGACACTCACCTACACACACAGGTGACAAATGTGTACACCGCAATCAAGCTTACTCCAGTAGAAGATGCTTACCGCATAATCGATGGAGGGGACCATCCAATCATCTTCGGCCGGAAGGACGATCCGCATCCCTTCACCATAGAAGAAGTCGACCTTGGATCAAATGCCGGAAGACTGCCTCTGTATCTTTATAGCCCCCAATCCAAATATCTCATGCAGAAACAGGGGTATGACCTGGAGGTGACGCCAGGCTTGAACTACGGTACTGGACGACGTTTACCTTTGAAGCCACCGATCCCGGCTGGCAAACCACAGGACTACTATAGCAAAACTCGGTGTAGATTAGGGTATGTTACACCTACAACGACCCCTGAGAGTTCAGATGAAGAATGTGACTGGCATTCACATTCAACCGGGTCACCAACTTCTGATTCGGATACCAGCATCGGAGACATATTCAGACAAGTCCTGTCAGTCAACATGGCATTCGCCGACGCTTACGAAGAAGATGAAAACTTCCCTGAAATCCTTGAGTTAGAGTCGTGGGCCCAACAGTTGGATGCACAATGGGAAAAGCGGTTCGAACAGAGGGAACCTCCTACTGAAGATGAGGTCATACAAGTAGATCTCGGCAGCAAATCTTCTCCAAAACCGATCTTCGTCAGTAAAAGCTTAACAGACGAAGAGCGAGAATCACTGCTGGAACTTGTCAAAGAATATATTGATGTATTCGCCTGGAGCTATGAAGACATGCCAGGATTAAATCCTGATATTGCTCTTCATAAACTCAACATCCGACCGGACGCAAAGCCAGTCAAGCAACAACACCGACGCTTCTGCCCGGGCATCATAGATGCGATCGAAGCCGAAGTCAACAAACTGATAGCCAGCGGCTTCATTCGTGAGGAGAAACATCCTGACTGGGTCGCCAACATAGTACCCGTCCTTAAGAAGAATGGAAAGATTCGAATTTGTATCGACTTCCACAATCTGAACGAGGCATGTCCCAAAGATGAATTTCCCCTCCCTATCAAAGATATCATGATCGACAACACATGCGACTTCGAACGTATGTCATTCATGGACGGCTTCTCGGGGTACAACCAAATCAAGATGTTGCCTGACGACGAAAAGCATATATCATTTCGAACACCGATTGGCACATACGGCTACACAGTTATGCCGTTCGGTTTGAAGAATGCTGGCACCATATATTAAAGAGCCATAAGTTTCATCTTCAGAGACCACTTACGCAAGACGGTGGAGTGTTATATTGATGACATAGCCATCAAGAGTCGCTGTAAGGAAGACCATCTGCAGGATCTGAGGACGGTATTCGACCTGATGCGAACGCACAATCTGAAAATGAACCCTATAAATCCTGGGCGTATCCAGCGGAAAGTTCTTGGGTTTTATCATCACCGCCCAGGGTATCTACATAGACCCTGAGAAGACAAAGGCAATCATGGAGATGGGTCCCCCGAGAAATCTCCGCGAACTCAGAGGCCTTCAAGGGAGGCTAGCTTACATCAGGAGGTTCATTTCTAACCTCTCCGGGCGATGTCGACCATTCACCCATCTCATGAAGAAAGGTGTCTCATTCGTATGGGACGAAGAATGTCAGCGAGCCTTCGACAGCGTCAAAGAATATTTGTCGAACCCTCTAATTCTGGTGGTCCCGGTTGCTGGAAAACCATTCCTGCTCTACGTACGAGCAATAGAATATTCCCTCGGGGCTCTGCTGGTACAAAACAACGATGCAGGCCATGAGCAAGTCATATATTACCTCAGCCGAATGATGATTGGGCCAGAGCACCGATACACCGCTGTGGAGAAGGAATGCCTTGCCCTAGAGTTCGCCAGTCAGAAGATGCGGCACTATGTCACTGGACAAACCATACATGTGATCTCACGAGTCAACCCTCTCAGGGTCCTCATGACTAAACCAGGGGCACTCAAGTCTCGCCTCGCTACATGGGCAATATTGTTGTCCCCTTATCATATGATCTTCGTCCCGCAAAAGGCTGTCAAAGGTCAAGCCCTGGCAGACTTTTTGGCGGCCCACCCAGGCTCGGAGTCGTCCAGAATATATGAGGAAATCCCAGATGAGGTTGCCGACTCCCATACAACCTCTCACGATGATATATGGCGAATGTTCTTCGACGGTGCTTCGAGAACCGGACCCAAGGGCAACATCGTCGTCGGAGTCGGGGTGGTGCTGGTTTCTCCTTCCGGATTGGTGATCAATCGTGCTTACCCTCTCACAGAACCCTGCTCTAACAATGTGGCTGAGTACAACGCTTTGGTCATTGGCCTCCTACTTGCGAGAGAGCTGGGGGTAGAATATATTAAAGCATACGGAGATTCACAGTAAATCGTCAACCAGATTCGGGGCTCATACGAAGTCCGCCACGAAGATATGATCCCCTATCACCAAATAGCAATCGACATCATCTCGTCGTTTGAGGGGTTCTTCATCGAGCACGTTCCCAGACTCCGAAATATCGAAGCTGATGCCTTAGCTGGCCTGGCCACTTCCCTAGCAATGCCAAATCATACTCATCAATCGGTAGAAGTGATAGGCCACGAACTGGTCTGTCCCAAAAACAACGTTCAATTCGTGGCGAGTTATTCCGCTCAGACGATCGATGATGTCCCAGATTGGAGACAACCATTCATTGACTTTGTCGTCTACGACATCCTGCCCGAGAACCCAAAGGAAGCCACCTCCATCAGACGGTGTTCTCTCAGATGCTTCTACGATACAGAGACAAAAATGCTGTATCGACGATCCTATGATGGATTATTGCTTCAGTGTCTGTCAAACGCAGAAGCAAAAGAAGTCGTACGAGAAGCTCATGATGGTGTCTGCGGGGCCCATCAGCCGGGCCCTAAATTGCAAGACCGTCTTCGTCGAATGGGCTACTACTGGCCCACGATGGTACATGATGCGATAGACTATGCAAGAAGGTACAAAGCCTGCCAAGTCTACGCAGACTTCATCCACCAACTATCCGAATTTCTACATCCGACAGTGGCGTCCTGGCCCTTCGAAGCATGGGGAATGGATATCATCGGTCCGATTACTCCACCTTTCTCCCGAGGACATCGCTTCATACTCGCAATCACAGATTACTTCTCCAAATGGGCCGAAGCTGTCCCGCTTGTAGAAGTCAAAACCTCGAACGTGATCAGCTTCCTCAAGCATCACGTCATCTATCGCTTTGGACTGCCCCAAAGGATCATCTACGATAATGGTCCACAGTTTGCAAGCCACGTCTTCTATCGGTTCTGCGACAAGCACCGCATCCAGAATATTGCTTCGATGCCATACAATCCAGCAGCGAATGGGTTGGCAGAAGCATTCAACAAAACCATCATCAAGTTACTCAAGAAGTTCGTATCGTCCAACAAACGCGACTGGAACGAGAAGCATGGTGAATGCTTATGGGCGTACCGTACCACGGTTCGAACGGCCACAGGGAATACACCATTCTCCCTGGTGTACGGGAGTGAGGCTGTTCTCCCATTGGAGACTCAAATACCCTCACTCCGCGTCGCCCTCACTTATCAATTGACGACGGATGATAACTACCGTCGCCGACTACAAGAGTTAGAAGCCTTAGATGAAAAGCGCCTCCTGGCTCAGCGAAGTATCGAGCTATACCAAGCACGCATCTCTGTAGCCTTCAATAAGAAGGTCAAGATCAGAACATTCCAAGTGGGCGATCTCGTTCTGGCAGTCCGGAGATCGATGGCCATGACTCACAAGACCGCCGGCAAGTTCCAGCCAAAATGGAAAGGTCCATTTATCATCGAGGCTGTATTCTCCAACGGTGCTTACCGCCTCGTGAAATAAAATGGAGACTTGCTCATGTTGCCCGTCAACGACATATTCCTGAAGAAATATTATGTCTAAACGACACATTCCAGATTACCGAGTCATGTACCCGCTGGTGCTGCTGAACTCACATTTCTATATTCCAAATTACCGAGTCATGTACCCGCTGGTGCCGCTGAACTCACATTTCCACATTCCAGATTACCGAGTCATGTACCCGCTGGTGCCGCTGAACTCACATTTTAATATTCCAAATTATCGAGTCACGTACCCGCTGGTGCCTCTCAACTCATATTCTGGTCACTCTCTCAGATAGTAAGTCATGTATGATCATACCCCTGAACTTTCTTCCTGGAAGAGATCCTCCCTCATGATCCACTACCCGCACTCCCAGTGCACAAAAAGGGTAACCGATCCACAAATTTCCAAAATGGCCATGTCCTCATTACCTCTGAGTAGTTTCACTCCCGCCAAAAAACAAATCACCCCTTACATAGAACTTTCATATCCTTATCACCTCTGAGTCGTTCTATGTACCCTCCTTCATTGAGCCCACTCCTGTCATGTCCTCATTACCTCTGAATGGGAAGGCTCTGTCGAAGAAACCTTCATGCTTGCCATGTCCTTATTACCTCTGAGTAAGTATGATAACTCCCTTTCGACTTATTATCTGTACCCACAACCGGAGTATGCTAAGGATAATAGGTCCATAAAATTTCTCCGCTAAGTCCACTCCTGCCATGTCCTCATTACCTCTGAATAGGAAGGCTCTACGGTATAACCTCTGTACTTACCATGTCCTCAATACCTCTGAGTAAGTATGTTGGTCCTCTCTCATCTTATTATCCGTACCCTGAACCAGGGTACGCCAAGGGTAATAGGTCCACAAATGTCCTCTGTTGAACTCAAATATCCTCCGTTGAGTCCACTCCTGCCATGTCCTCATTACCTCTGAATAGGAAGACTCCACTGTAAAACGCTCATACTTGCCATGTCCTCATTACCTCTGAGTGAGTATGTTGGTTCCCCTTCATCCTATTATCCATATCCTAAATCGGGGTACGCCAAGGATAATAGGCCCACAAATGACCTTTGCTAAGTCTCTTAATACAGGCCCACCATTCCTCATCATGCCCCGGGAGCCCAGCTGCTCCATGGCATTCTATATCCCGATACTTGAAACGTCCACGACCACCTTGCCGTGAAACTGTTCTAAGTATCCCCAGTCAAACTTGTTACCTGTACCTAAAACCAAGGTATGCCAGGGGTAACAGGTCTACAAACAAGCCCCCATGCGGGGCAAACATCACCACAATACCACAGGCACAACAAGCAATACAAATGAAGAGTAGAATGGAAAGTACTCTTTATTTGGAAGACGAAAAAAGCATTACATGTTTTGGGACCGCGTCCCTCTAAAAAAAATAGAAACGAAAGAAGAAAAGCCGATTACAGTTTGGCATTACACAACTCCAAGAGGCGGTTTCTCACCAAGGTAGTACCCCCCTCAAGCCTCTGTCTAGCTCGGCGCTCAGCATCTTGAGACAACCGCTCCCCATTATCCAGGTCCATGAGTGCCCGACAGTCGTCATCCAACCACTTCAGAGCCACTTCCAAGTCAGCCGAAGCTCGATTGACTTTGTCAGCTTCCTGGATAACTAGCCCTCTGTCGATCCGGGTAGCCTCGAGCTCAGACTCAAAGAAAGTTAACTTCCTCTGAAGCTCAAGGATCTGCTCCCGCATGTCAGCAATCCCGCGAGAGGCAGTCACTTTCCGAGCCGTAACGTCTTCACTCTTATAGCTCAATTGATCATATCGATCAGACAGAGTACGGAGATCCTTCAGTATGGTTGGCCTAGTTTTATCCTGAGCTGCCTCCGCCTTCTCCATGGCAGCTGTGAGGGAGCCGTGCTCCGGATCTATAGCAGCAGACAAATCAACCTGCCGCAATACCTGAAGCTGGGCCACCAGTTGATCAATCTCCAATAATTTCGATTCCAGAAGTGCAGCTACCCCTGCCCCACTAGGAAGGGCCTTAAGGATATCGATTTGACCCTGGGCGCATTGTCGAGCCAAAACGAAAGAGGTCCCCCTGTCCACATTAGCTTTTATTCCCCTTTTCAAGTGACGATGAAAGCTGTCGACCACGTCCTGTAACGATTCGTCCAAGAGCTCTGTAGAGGACGGCGTCAGAGGGAGCGTGGCCGGCAGCATTGAGGGAGTGGTGCTAGAACTTGCCACCAGGGGGCGACTTCCGAGCAGAACGATGCACGGATGGCGGCTAACTCTTCCTCTGCCACCCGAAGAGCCTGGACGCTTGGCAGGGCAGGGAGGTCGACTCTCTGGGCCGTCTGAGCAGAGGAAGACACGAGGACCATCGTCCCCTGCCCCGATTGTCCCATCACCGGACTTGCCGAACTCGAGCCCGCAAAAGAACCATCAAAATGAGCCAGAGAGGGAAGAGGTACACCCCTCTCCGCTAGTGCCCCTTCGACAGAGTTTGTCTCAACAAGGTCCATCCTCGACACGGGAGGGGCAGGACCTGCATGTCTATAACAATAATCAATCAACGTGACCCGAAGGATGTGATCATAGAGCCGATAGGCCTCCTCGCAAGTTAAGATTCGGCTTATCTTACTGGGAGAGGAGCATCGAGGCAGCAGCTCGTTCGCAGCTGGCAGGGTCTCCTCACCCGCGATCTCCAAATTAAATCTGGCCAGCTCCCCCGACCCGGCTACCTCAGAGAGAGAGGCAACCTGATCAGCATCATCTGGACGGAATTCAGCAATTTCAGGGGCAGGCTCACCGGAGCCCCCGTCATCACGAGTCACGATCTCGGCTACTCGAGAGTCCTCTTCTTCTGATGCCTACAAGAGGGAAGGAAGATGATTAAAATCAAAGCTAAAAGAAAGGAAGGACCGGTAGTAACTTATTTACCTCTGAGGCGGGATCGATTTCTTTGCCTCTTTCTTTTATAGTTAGCCCGTGGTGTCTGGTTGCAGTCAGTTTCCGGGAGCGAGGAATTACGCCGACAGGAGAAAGTCGCTTGCTACGCTTTCATGCAAGACCGGGTGCAACGGATGGCTGATCAACCACTATCTCATCTGGCAAAACAGGCGGCTAATCCGTCCCTACATATGCCGCCGGAAGGGAAGGGTCATCTCCATCAGGCTCGTAGTCTTCGTCATCCGCAGCATCAGAGTCCAAATCCGGTACCTCGACTCTGTTCTTCCTCTTCCTTGTCTTGGCCCCCTGGGAACCCTCATCCAGGCCGGTACCAACGATAAAACTGGTACATGGGCTAAAACCGGCAGGGGGCTTATTCGCCATGACGTGGTACAAAGCCGCCATATACAAGATATCTACTGACGCCTTGATAGCGGGAACTGAGAAAACGGCACGGGTATGGAATGTGTCATAGTAATGCCAGGCTCGGATGCCGTCTAGAAGGCTACCTTCAAAGCCCAGATAAGAGCTGGGGTTGTCTAGAAAAAGCTGACTATACCCAAATTGTCGGGCGAACCTGCTAGGCAGATAGGGTTCCAGAAAGACAGTGTTACGGTTGCGATACACCAGATGAACGGGGCGGATATTTCGCAGCCATAGAAGCATATGGCCGTCCAGAAGTTGAGGCGGCCCAATACCGTCAAGATGGACAGCCGCTACTTCCTCATCAGTAAAACGAGGGACAGACGCAAAAATGTTGTACATGTCTGCCCTCGCCAGTTCCATCCGACAAGCACGCATGGTCTCGAATTCCCAAGACTCATTACGATAACGGAAGATAAAAGTGTCATCATCAGTAACGCCATCTTCAGAGCCTGGTCTCATCAAAGACGGATAATGCATCAACAGCTACCCTATCAAATAATGATAGGGCAGCTCGGTCCGTTCAAAATCTTTCGTCACCTCACGAGCAATAACCTTGGATGTGAAAGTACGAAAGCCACGGTGTATGCTGCACACCATGGCCGGGAGGAGAGCTAGTCGGACTCGCAAAACTAACTTCACAGCCGGAAGGGTGAAATTGCGACTGATCCTCTCGATGGAACCTGCTCCGCCCGAGACTACAAAGTTTCGCAGCCATATCATTAAGAATCCCGCCAGAAGCGCCTTCTCCGACAACTCTTGAGTGTCATGATAAAAATAACTGAAAGAGTCGGTCTGACTCTCGAATCTGTCACTAGAGGTGGCCACCCTCTTAGCTGATGACACTAAGACTTCCACCGCCTCCCGGGTTCTAGGACGGCGAGGAGTAACTTGACCTGAGGCATCCGTCGTGAAAAGATAGCGCACCTAGTCCCTGGTATGAGGGGCATTCCCTTCCGAGCTGTTCTCCTTCTTGGCTATTTGATGACATGTGCTATAATGGCACAATATCTCTTGATAAAGAGCCACGAGGCCTGGATACCGCCTTTCTAACTCTTCGAACTCCTCGTTCGTGGGAGTATACGCCTCAAAAGCTTCGTCCCCCCAAGGAAGCTTAGAGATCGCATGCATTTCATGGAGTGCAAGTCCCATTTCCCCTATGGGCGTATAGAAGGTCCCCGTACGGTGATTATACATCTCCAGCAGAGATATAAACAATCTCTTGTTTATAGGCAAACCATGGCTGGTGCCCCGAATAGCATGGTAAAGACCAATCTCGCACAGAAAGGCCTCATACTTTTGTAAAATCCACGTAGACAGATTGGTCCACGAGGGCATCGGATGTATCCAGCTGGGGAGCATCAACCGACCAATGGGATAGGATCCCTTCCGAGCAAGTTGGTTCATAAAGGTGTCGGCTGTAGAAAATGTGAAATTGGGACCCGACACATTCAAGAACGTACCCGGGGCCAACCCCATTACAGAACAGCTGGTGTGCACCTTGCCTGCACACACCGACTTCAGGCTGTTGTTATAATGGATGTCTCCCACGAACATCCCACTTCGGGTATGAGTTAAAGAATCTTCCATCTTTCGGTCCAGTGGGAGCATATTGAACCAGGATAAAGGAAAGTGACGCTCCATCTGGGAATACGAATCGCCATCCCGTTAGAAACAAAACTCCAGCTCTCTGACACCTCCAGAATCTGACGGTTCTTCACAGTCAAGGCATCTCCAAAGAAGAATACGGGCTTCAAGTATTCCCCTCCTAATTTTTTCGAGTTCATCATAGCATTAAGAAAATAGAAAGGCTGATTCTTGAGGGTATTCGATCTCGCCGGGGGCTCGTCACTCAGAAACTGGTCAGCCATGTATTGGACTATATGGTCGTACCTATAGCCTAGAGCGGCTTGGGCGCTGCCTACCAGGAGCTCTCCAGCAGCGTTAACCGGCAAATTCACTGAAGAGAAGACAGAAAAAGATAAATTAGAAGGATGGACAAAAAGGAACTAATAGGTGCTTTCGAGCTCATACGGCCCCAACTTAACAAAGCCTCATGCGGCTCAGTAGAACACTTATGCGGCTCCCGCTTACTGAAGACTCATGCGGCTTAGGGGAACACTTATGCGGTTCTAGCTCACTGAAGCCTCATGCAGGCCAGGGGAACGCTTATACGGCTCCAACTTACAGAAGCTTCATGCGGCTCAAGCTCAGTAGAAGATTCATGCGGTTCCACTTAATGAAGGGTCATGCGGCGGTACTTTCATAAAGGCCGCAGGGATAGGATAAGTTCGTGCGGACCACGTGAAAAATATATGCATGCGAATCTATGCGACTCAGTGTAGCTTATGCGGCTTTGTTGGCAAAACGCATATGCGGCCACAGTGGCTATTCTTATACGGCTCGCGGCTCGACCATAGGACGAACATGCGACACACATGAAAATAAAGGCTCGTGCATAAAGCATGCAACGTAGCTATGGCTGTTAGGGTTCCTCGGAACCACATAAAGTCCTTACCATCAATGGAAGGATGGACGTCAGGGTGAGCTGCAGGCACGACGGCCGGCGGAGGAACGGCCGCGGTTGAAGTAGATGCAGTCTTCTTCGACGAAGATGCCGCCTTCTTGCCCTTAGCCGCAACGGTCTTCTTGCGAGCCATTGGTAATTAAAGAAGAAGATGACAATGGAGTAGGGAAATTTCAAAGTGAAGGAGAAAGTAAAGAAGCTTTCTCTCTCAAACTCCTTCTATTTATAGGAAGACAAGAGAGGGGAGGAACACGTAGATTGATAACCGCCTCAAAAAAGACGAAACTGACTCCTCGGATTTCGTCCCCTCTCTCATAAAGGAGATTCACCAGAGCATAAAATCCAAAAGTTTTAATGAGCCGACCCTTAGGATCTCCCCGAAAGACGGCACTAAAACGAATTCAAGGCAATTAATGACGCGCACATGTGGCAAGGAGCTATGCGGCCCTAAAAGTCCCTGCGGCTGATTGACTTCATGCGGCCGAGACATCCATGCGGCCGAAACATCCATGCGGCCGAGACATCATATGCGGCCAGAAGAATACATGGCCATGCTTCTTATTCAAAGTATTTTAATTTTTCAAATTGAAAACTTTGAAGGGGGTCTTGTAGAAGCATAGAAAAAAATAAAGAAAGATCCATGCGGCCAGAGAGCCCCATGCGGCTCAAAGAGTTCATGCGACTCAAGTATCCATGCGGCTCGAGGGTCTATGCGGCTCAAACAAGTCCTATGAGGCTCAAAGAGGAGCCACGTGGCCTACAAACAGCTCTCATGTTTTTGTATTAAATGCCTTGACGGCTGACAGCTTTGACGAGGTGACAGTTCTGACACGAAGATATCATTATGACTCCCTCATAATGACAAATTCTTTGGAAAGCGATGAATATCTCTGACACAATCTCCCGAGATTCAGAAACTGTCATGCAGCTTTGACACGTGGACAGTTGTATGCGGCCCAAGCGGAGACTTCCCCATGCGGCTCACGAAGACCAGCCCCATGCAGCTCACGAAGACCAGCCCCATGCAGTTCATGAAGATCAGCCCCATACGGCTCACAAAGGCTAGCTACATGCAGCTCATGAAGGACAGCTCTATGCGGCTCACGAAGACCATCCCCATGCCGCTCACGAAGACTAGTTCCATGCGGCTCACGAAGACCATCCCTATACGGCTCATGAAGACTATCTCCATGCGGTTCATTCATACTCATGCGGCTCAAATCATTACCATACGGTCCAAATATTCAGGGGGGACCACTCTTAGGTAGCCTTGACACGTGGCCAGCCTTATACGGCCCAACTTTCCTACGGCTTAGATTTTTGCTGTTATGACATGTGGCATGATAACAGGGCACGTGGCATCAGATTGATCAAAATCTCTCAGCAAATCCCAATAAAATATTGGGATCAAATCAGATCATTTGCAATTAAGCCAATTAAAGACACGTGTCGAGGAATCCGAGGTTGGCATGATAAATCAGGAGGATTTATGTCAATCAGCATTAATTACCCACAAAAGATTTGATGCAATCACATTTATTGCTCAAATCTCGATGAACGGCCCAGATCCAATGATCCTTAGCCGCCGACTTCCAAGAATGGACAATCATTGTAAATCCTAATGAGGCCCCCTACTCTTATAAATAGCAAGGTGCCATTCCCTTGTAAGAGATATACACAGAGACACACACAGAGATATACACAGAGACACAGACAGAGAGATATAGAGAGACATATACAGAGACAGAGACAGACGCACATAAAGAGCCAGAGAGGCTGAAGAGAGAGCATTTCTTTATCAACGTCGAGCAGTTCTTCTACAGAGCCAAAGAAGCTGCACCCGATCGTCCAAGGAATAAGGCAGAGCGGCTGTCGCTTTCCCGAGCCTCTATCGTCACCCTCCAGAATCTAAAATAAACAATTGTACTTAGATTATTGTACCTAGGTTTTCGTCCCTAGGCTTTCTTTGTACAAGCAAGTTTGTATTGTGAAGTAAAAGTCCAGTCCTCCGATAATTGTTCTGTTCTTTTATATTTCATGGCAAACAGTCCCTTGTACTACACTGGATACATAGGCGACATCAAGGTGGATAGGATGCATATCGACCCGGGATCGTCAATAAGCATCATCCCGAAAAGCCTGCTCCAACTCCTTGGTATTCCTATGCACCGGCTAGCAGCAACCAACACTGTCATTAGCGGGTTTAACTCAGGAAGAAGCTATTCCCTAGGAAACATCCGATTGAAGTGCCAGATTGGTGACCTGAGGATGGAAGTTACCTGCTACGTCATAGATGCAGACACCTCCTACAACATCCTCCTGGGACGTCCGTGGATACATGACTATATGGTCGTGCCATCCACCCTTCACCAGTGTTTCAAGTATGTTAGTAAACATGGTTCCGTGAACACCGAATTCGCCGACATTGATCCCTTCAAAGGGGTTTAATCTTATTACTCGTCAGAGGCTTGTCTATATAACGAATCAAGGAAACATATAACAGACGAGCCGAAAACCATCGCAGGGCCAGAAGAACCCTTGAGAATCTGTCTCCAACCCCGCAAACCAGGTAGGGCCGTACCCCTTGTCGCAACCTTACATGAAGGGGTACTCGATTCTCCTGTCACACCTGTGCAGTCGGAACCAATGGTCATCCGCCTCCCGAGATCCAGTCAGAAGCCAAAACCTGTTATAGGACCAATGGTGATCCGGCTACCAAAGTCCAATCAAAGGCAACAGGAAGATGCGAAGCCTTCGATAACACCGATGGTAATCCGATTGCCAAAATCTACTCCAAGATGACTAGAAGACATAAAATCCCTTGCCGAGCCGATGGTCATTCGTCTTCCCAAGACGAGCCAGCAGCCAAGTGTTGATCCAACACTCCCAGACAGGTTAATGCCTCAAGCAGAACCCTTGGTGGTCAAGTTACCCAAGATAGCGGCCCAAACTCTGAGCTCGCAGGGGGTAGCCAAGGAAGACGGAGAACTCGCCAAATATGTGATTACATAGGCGGATAACCCCTCTCCCGATGATGTAATTCCGGTAGACAAAATTTTTTATTTTATCAACAAGAGGCTGCCTTTAGACTATTATGAGTATGATAAGCCTAATCTAACGTATGCCGCACGGGATTGCCTGGACGTTAGCTTGCACACACAGGTGACAACCGTCCATACCCCAAATCGACTAGCTCCCATAAAAGGCGCTTACTTCCCGGTCTCGGACAGAAGAGGATAGGATCATACAATCATCTTTAGCCGAAAGGAAGGTCATCAATCTTTCGTGCCACAAGAATCCGACCTCGGATCCGAAGCTGGAAGACTACCGCTCTACTTATATAGTCCTCAAGCCAAGTACTTCATGCAAAAGTAAGGGTATGACATGGAGACTACTCCGGGTCTAAATTATTGTAGTGGTCGACGATTGCCTCTACAGCCGCCGGCACCAGTAGGGAAGCCTCAGGATCATTATCATAAATCCAGACGTGGCCTAGGGTATGTTACTCCCCCTACAATGCCCGAAAGTTCTGACGAAGAATGTGAGTGGCACTCCCATTCATCCGAGTCACCCAATTACGACTCTGATAGCTGCATTGGGGATATATTCAGACAGACATTATTTGCCAATATGACATCCGCTGATGTCGAAGAAGAAGACGAAGACCTACTTGAACCTCTTGAATTGGAGCCGTCGGTCCAGCAACTAGATGCACAATGGGAGAAACGCTTTGAACTTCACGATCCTCCTACTAAAGATAAGGTTATACAAGTTAACCTTGGAGATGAATCCTCTCCAAAGCCAATCATCGTCAGCAAAAGCCTGACAGAAGACGAACGGGAGTCGTTGTTACAAATCGTCAGAGAATATATTGACGTCTTCGCCTGGAGCTATGAAGACATGCCAGGGCTAAACCCCGAGATTGTACTCCATAAGCTCAACATCTATTCGGACACAAAACCAGTCAAGCAACAGCAGCGGCAATTTCGTCCAGACATCATGAATTCCATAGAGGCGGAAGTGAACAAGCTTATAGCTAGCGGTTTCTTTCGTGAAGAGCAGCACCCAGACTGGGTAGCCAACGTGGTGCCAGTCATCAAAAAGAACATAAAAATCCAAATCTGTATCAATTTCTGTAATCTGAATGTGGCATGCCCTAAGGATGAATTCTCTCTTCCGATCACTGATATAATGATCGATAATACGTGCGAGTTCGAGCGCATGTCCTTCATGGATGGATTTTCGGGATACAATCAGATCAAGATGGCTCTCGATGATGAGAAGCATATATCATTCTGAATGCCGATCAGCGTATATTGTAATACGGTCATGCCCTTCGGCCTGAAGAACGCCGGTACAACATATCAATGGGCTATGAGTGTCATCTTCAGAGATTATTTGCGTAAGATAGTGGAGTGTTACGTAGACGACATCGCTGTCAAGGGCCACTCCAAAAATGATCATTTACATGACTTGAGAATATTGTTCGACCTCATACGGGCACACAACCTGAAGATGAATCCCACCAAGTCTTTTCTGGGGGTGTCCAGTAGAAAGTTCTTGGGATTTTTTATTACTTCCCGGGGCATTCACATAGATCCTGACAAAATGAAAGCAATTCTGGAGATGAACACACTAAAGAACCTCCGCGAAATCCGCGGCCTTCAGGGAAGACTAGCCTATATCAGGAGGTTTATATCTAACCTCTCAGGGCGATGCCAATCCTTCATTCAACTCATGAGGAAAGGTGTCTCATTTGTATGGAACGAGGAATGTCAGCATGCCTTTGATGATATTAAGGAGTACCTGATTAATCCGCCAATTCTGGTACCCCGATTGCCGAAAAGCCCTTTCTACTCTATGTACGGGCGATGGAACATTCCCTCGACGCTCTGCTAGCCCAGAATAATGATGCAGGACCTGAATAAGCCATTTACTATCTCAGTCGGATGATGATAGGACCTAAACATAGGTAAACCGCCGTGGAGAAGGAGTACCTTGCCCTAGTGTTTGCCATTCAGAAAATACAACACTATGTGACGGGACGGACCATCCATGTGATTACACGAGTCAATCCCCTCAGGGTTCTCATGACCAAGCCAGGCGCACTCAGTTCTCGTCTAGCCACCTGGGCGATACTATTATCCCCTTATGACATGGTTTTTTTTTCCGCAGAAAGCTATCAAGGGGAAAGCTCTGGCTGACTTCCTAGCAGCCCATCTAGGCTCAGAAACAGTCAGAATTTAAGAAAAAATTCCTGATGAAGTCGTCGCCTCGAACATGACTTCGTACATCACCATTTGGTGGATGTTCTTCGACGGTGCTTCAAGAACGGGGCCACAAGGTGATATCATCGCTGGAGTCGGGGTGGTATTAATTTCTCCCTCCGGACTAGTAATCAATCGGGCGTATTCTCTTACAGAATCATGTTCGAACAATGTATCCGAATATAATGCTCTAGTTATTGGACTCCAACTTATGAAAGAAGTGGGAATCAGATACCTGGAAGCTTATGGTGACTCACAGTTGGTTGTTAACCAGATCCGAGGCTTATACGATGTTCATAATGAGGACCTGATTCCCTATTATCAGACAGCAATGGTCATCATTACAACCTTGGAGGGATTCTTTATAGAGAACGTTCCTAGGCTTCAAAATATCGAAGCCGATGCTCTGGCCGGTACTGCCGCTTCCTTGGCACTCCCAAATAATGCTCATCATCTAGTCAACGTAATAGGCCATGAACTGGTCTGCCCTATGAACAATCTTCAACTGGGTATGAGTTTCTCCGCCCAGATAACCAATGACATACAAGACTGGAGACGCTCGCTCATCGACTTTGCACTCTATGGAATTCTGCCAGAAAATATGAAGAAAGCTGCCTCAATCAGAAGACGCTCCCTCAGATTCTTTTACGATACGGAGACAAAAATGTTATATCGACGATCCTATGATAGGCTACTACTAAGATGCCTGTCAAGTGCAGAAGCCAAAGAAGCCCTACGTTAAGCTCATGACGGTACTTGTGGGGCTCACCAACCTGGCCCAAAATTACAAGATCGTCTTCGTCGGATGGGTTATTACTGACCCACAATGGTCGCAGATGTAGTTGATTATACAAAGAAGTGCAAGGCTTGCCAGATCCATGAAAATTTCATACATCTGCCATCTGAAATCTTGTACCTGACAGTGGCCTCTTGGCCATTCGAGGCATGGGGAATGGACGTCATTGGGCCAATCACCACGCCGTCGTCTAGAGGACATCGGTTCATACTTGCAATCATCGATTACTTCTCCAAATTGGCAGAAGCTATTCCGTTGGCAGAGGTCAAGACATCGAACGTGATTAGCTTCATAAAATATTACGTCATCTACCGTTTTGGATTGCCCCAGAGGATTATCCACGATAATGGTCCACAGTTCGCAAGCTACACTTTCTATCGATTTTGTGATAAGAACCGAATTCAGGACATGGCCTCGACAGCATATAACCCCTCGACCAATGCTCTGGCCGAAGCATTCAACAAAACCATAATCAAGCTCCTCAAAAAGTTCGTGTCTGCAAACAAACGCGACTGGAATGAAAAGCTTGGTGAGTGCCTATGGACGTATCGGATGATAATTCGGATGGCTACAGGAAATACACCGTTCTTCTTGGCCTACGGGAGCGAGTCAGTCCTCCCATTAGAAACTCATATCCCTTCACTTCGAGTGGCCCTCACCTACCGGTTAACGGCAGATGATAACTACCGTCGACGGCTACAGGAGTTAGTAGCATTAGATGAGAAGTGTTTACAAGCTCAACAAATCATAGAGCTCTACCAAGCGCGCATCTTTCGGGCTTTCAACAAGAAACTCAAGCAGAGGATATTCCAAGTGGGCGAGCTTGTCTTGGCCATTCTCAGACCAATGGTCATGACTTACAAGACCCCCAGCAAATTCTAGCCTAAGTGGGACGGTTCGTTCGTCATCGAGACCGTATTCTCTAACGGCGCATACCGTCTCGCAAAACAAAATAGAGGCTTGCTCATGATGCCCATCAACGGCAAGTTCCTCAAGATGTACTTTGTCTAAACGACACCTTCCAACTATCTCTCGGATTGTGAGTCATATACCTGCAGGTATCGCTGAACTTACACTCCGACTTTAAATCTTCCAGATTGTTGAGTTAAGTACCCTCAAGTACCACCGAACTTACTCTCTGATTACTCCGAATGAATTCTTTTGATCTTATCTATGTACCCCCTGGTCATAGCTTTTCTACCGCCAAAAATTTGCCTCAAAACCTATTGCCCGCACCACCGGTGCGCAGATGGGTAATAGGTCCATACAACTTAGCCTAATCTATTACTCGTACTGTCAGTGCACAAAAGGGTAATAGGTCCACAAAACTTCCCAACGGAAAAAAGGAAACCATGTCCATATTACCTCTGAGTTGTTTTCCCATCCATCACAAACAAATCACCCAATGCATAGAACTTCTACGTTGATTGCACCTCTGAGTTGTTCTGTGCATCCCTATCATACCGACCCCTAACATGTCCTCATTACCTCTGAGTAGGAAGGCTTTGTTTTGACCCGTATTTACCACGTCCTCATTATATCTGAGTAAATACGTTGGTTTTCTCTCCACTTATTATCAGTGTAGAAGCATAAAATAAATTTCCTAGATCAAGTCAAAGAAATTGAGAATTTTATGCAAAGTCAGACTCTACGCAAGGCTCATTAAAAGACTATTTGAGTCAGATTCAAATTCTACGCGAGCTCTTTTACGCAAGAGCCATACTCAAACTTTACGCGAGGGCGATGGACTGTCAGACTGCATTTAATGCGCGTGATATCACTATGACAGAATGATTTTCTGACAGAACATTGCACAGAAGCCAAGAAGATTTTTTTTACCAAACCCAACACTTGTCGTTTAGCGTGCAGATGGGCTACTTTACGCTCAAGAGATCGCTTTCTTTACTCATGAAAGCTATTCGAGCTTTTACGCTCAAGGCTTTTATGTACGTAGAGTTTATTTGAGCTAATTATACGCTCAAGGCTATTTTCAGCCACTTTACGCATGAAGTCTATTTTGGGTTATTTTACGCCCAGTTTGCCACTTTACGCGGGAAGTTTATTTTGGGTTACTTTTACGCCCAATCTTTTCTAGCTATGTGAGAACGTGGTCTACATACGTGGCTTTCATGCCACACTTATCGAGGAACGTATGTACATGCTCTCCTCATATTGTTGAAGTTGTGGGACACATGTCACCTTGCGTAGAGATCAAAACTCTACATGGGACACGTGTCATCATACGTAAAGATTGATTTCCAATCATGGATGGCAGTTACTTGCGTAGAGACCCAACTTTGTTGCTTTTTACGCACAGAGGGTCTAGTCTATAAATAGGCTTATTTTTAACAAACATAAATCAACAGAGAGATACAGAGAAGGAGATTCTGAGAAAACTCATACTTTCAGAGTGATATTTCCCAGAAGCATTTCTTCAACATTTTCTCAAGAACAGGGTGAAGCAAGGCAGGAAAGCATTCGACTGTGCCATCAGTGCCGTTGTGTCGATACCTTTCTGGTGACTTAGTTCTTCCGATTGTTCATCTTCCTCAAGCAGTTCTCTTTATCATCATCGTGTGGTCCAAGGAACAAAGTAATCGCTCTCAGATCAGACTTCTACAACAATACTCTCCAGAATCTATTTGCACTTTTTTTCATTTTCTTTCAAAAGCCAATTTTAGGCATTTTGTTAAGTGAAACAAAATGGCGACTCTGTTGGGGACGACTTTCTCCTCTGACAAGAAGGCAATTGCTCAATACGATGATGTGTCGATTGGATCGACAAAGAAGACTCTGGTCGTACAATTCAACCAGACTGCTTACGAAGAAATACTCCGCACTGGTGGTGGTACTCGCTACTCCAATGTGCAAAAATCACGAAAGGTGAGAAAATTTTGGATTCCTAAATCCAATGCATCCTCTGATCTTTCTGTTGTCTCTAAAGGCAAAGGAATTCTTTCCACTCCTATTGTAGGGGCTCCCGTCTGTGACGAGGAAGTTCCTACTTCAATGTTGCGCCTCGCGCGTAAAAATCAGTCTCCCATCTGTGACGTGGTAGACACTCCAATGTTGCGCCTCGGGCGTAAAAACTAGTATCTTGTCTGTGACGTGGTAGACACCCAACTCTTACGCCCTGTGCGTAGAAATCAGTCTCCCGTCTGTGACGCGGTAGACACTCAAGTCTTGCGCTCTACGCGTAAGGAAAAATCTTCCATATGTGACATGGCAGATGTCTCTGTTTTATGCTCTACGCGTAAAGGAAAATCTCGTGTCGGTAACATGGTAGATAAAATTTACAATGATGCTTTTGCATCTAAAGTGAATTTGCCTATACGCATGTAGCGTAAAAACAAAACTTTAGTTGTTGGTAAAACTTCTGTTTCTCACCAACAACCTTCTTATACTGCTTTACGCAGAGTACTGAATCTTCAGATTATGCGTAATGTTGATGGAGTTCTTTGTGCAGAAAAATCTCAAAATTTACGCACACAACTCCAAGCGCGTAAAAACATACAATTTGGTTCTGCTAATGAAGCCAGTAACCTTCTTTATACGCAAGGGACTAAACGTTTCTCTGATCCAAATGTAATAAAGAAGACAACTCCTTCTACTCCTTCTGATTTATGCGAGTTACTTGTACAAAAGCGTAAAAACAGAAAATCTTCTGTGACACTCCCCCAAGAAAATTATCACTGTGAGTGTCACCAGATTGTAATCAAATGTTGTTGTTCGGCTTATAAACGGTCAGTTTTTGACCGATTAAGCTACAATATGCCTCAGCAACAGATTGATGACCAAGAACATGAGTTGGCCTATGCCTCAGTCAATATGGCATCTCATGTCAACAGAGGACGACGTCCAAGACGCAACTCGTCACGGACTCCAAGTCAGCAACAGTTCAACCGGCTCCTGGATACTTTTGAAGGAGTATATCAAGATACTCGTTCAAAAAGTCAAAGATCATTACAATCTTCAGATTCAGAAGCTAGGGGTGCTCAGTCCTTGGAGTCAGAAACTGATAGTGTGGATTCCTATCTCTACACCAATCCTTCCATATGCTCAAGAGAAGTTGAATCCTATGCTATTGGAGATGAACCAGAGGGTCAACTTTTAATACAGAGCAACGTCTCTCTGCAGTAGAGCAATAAATAAAGGACATGCTTGCCATGATGCAAAATATGCATCAAATGATGACAACTCAGCAAACAGTCCAACCAGCAGTGATCACACCAGTACAAGTAACTGCCCCGACTCAAGATAGTCAAAGGGTTGACATACCTTTGAACAATCTTAATCAAGAGCCTGATGTTAATCAGAATTATGCATCTCCTGATCCTTTTGTTCCAGAGGATGTATCACCTCCGGTGGGGGTTCTGGTACATCCAACTACTATTCAATCAAATGTGCTTCCTAAAACTAGTAAAGCCATTCAAGCAGTGCATGAACTAAAAGTACAGTTTGAAGTTCTTAAGCACAAGGATCAGCTCCATAGGTTAGGGATCAAGCAACCTTATCCTTCTCATTGGAATGACGTGCCCTTTCCTCCAAAGTCCAAGCCACAATCCATAGTGCTATTTGATGGAAAGGCATCTCCTAGTCAATATATCAATTATTTTGATATTATGACTGTGCACTTGCAGAAGAATGATGCTCTCCTCACCCGAGTCTTTATTGGGTGTTTGACGGGTTCTGCATAAGACTGGTATCACAGTTTGCCAGATAATTGCATTTCGTCTTTTGACGAATTCAAAGCAATATTTCTCTCCCGTTTCTATGAAGGAGGTATGGACATGAATATGTCCTCCTTAATAGAGATCAAACAGAAGGAGAAGGAAGATACTCGGACGTTTATCGAATATTTCCGACAGGCTACCTTAAAAATGCCTCCTGGTATGCCAGATTCAGCATTAATTGATACATGCAAAATGAATCTGCGACCAACCATTACTGTTTTTACGGGCTCCTAATTCACAGATTGGGCCTCGTTTATTATAGCAGCAGTTTCAGCCGAGACCAATGGTAGGTTGGCTTGTGAACATGGGATGATCTTCGCCTCAGAAGATAAAGGGAAGAAAACCTCTTCAAGTAACAATTCTGGCAATCATAATGGGAAAGGGAAGGAAACCTTAGTGGTAAACCTTTCAAAACCCAAAGTGATGCCAAGTAATCCGGAGTCTTCTAAACCAAAAGAAGAGTACTCTTTCGATGACAGTGATATCCCAGGGATATTCCAATGTCTGGTGAAGAGTGGCAAACTCTAAATTCCAGAGCCTAAAAGACCTAATGAGGTGAATCTGTCACGACCCGCACCCACTGTGAGGGTACGAGTACGTAACAGCGCCCAGCCTATGCCGCAGTGTCGACGGTAGAACGCTGTTCCAAGTCTCTAACTAACCATCAACTCATGCAGTATATAATGTACTCATCATGATCAACTCCGAACGGAGGACAAGTATAAGATATGGTGTAACTCAATCACAGCCTAAGCACGATAAGATAATATAGAAATATCACTAAGAAATTGAAGACAACAAAACTACTAATATAATAACAACAAACTCAAAAATCTCAATACATCTCAAGTCTCAAACTCTATATACAACACCAGTTCTAAACATAAAAACTAAAACAAGACAGACTAGCTAAACTCTCGATCACTCCTGAGTGTCGGGGCCATAGGTAGCTAAGCCATCTCCTAGTTTGTAACATGTAGGGCATGTGTCCTCAGGGCAATCATCTGTAAAATTTACAACGGGTCCAGTCAGGACAAGAACGAGCACATCTCATCTAGAAAATCCAAGTAAATGACAGAGAACTATAAAGCAGTTATAGACAGTTATATTGATGAAAATGGCAGTTTATATTCAGGTGATGGTAAGAAAGACAGATAAAGTGCAAGGAAAGTAAATACTAAACAAGAAAAGAATCATAGCAATGAAGACTGTAAAAATAGATCTAGCTGAACCAGGATAATATGGTATAAAGTCCAGACAGCAATGTATACCAGTGTGACTCCAAATGTAAGTCCAGTACAGGATGAATCTAATACAAGATGAATCCAGTAAGGGACGATTTCAGTTATAGTGATCAATGATTCCAGGGTGAGTCCAGCCTATACTCTAGCAGTGTGTTTTAAAATACCGAGATTGACATGTAAACGGCTATAGGTAATCCGGCACATCACACACCTGGCTGGGTGTGAGATAGCTATCATTCTAGTATGATTCCAGCAAAAGGGTGATTCCAGAAATGGGGTATGTCTACATGTCTTACTCTAATATTTTCCCTCCCAGCAAGTGAATCCAGAATTATGACACAATGATTCAAGATGAGTCCAGCCAATAATATGAAGATACCAGTAAATGATTCCAGTAAATGATTCCAGCAGGTGATTCCAGTAATAGAAGCCGGAAATGATGATACCAGTAGTAGAGGCCAAAAAATAAATGTGTATCGTACACATGAATCCAGAAATATCCACACGTGTTATAACAGAGAATCACATACAACTAACTAGAACTGAAGTACAGTAATTGACAAATAAATGAGAGAACTATCAGAAAATGTACTCGCCTGATACTCTGAAAAGAGTAGTGTAATGTCAGATGTCTGCACTGGAGTCACAATATCCTAAGTAGAATAGTACAGGTTATAATATGTGTTTAAAATAAGATAATGATGTTTATGATGCAATCTACATGATTTCTAGACCGATCTAGGTCAAAGTCAACTCTAAGTCAATCCTGGTCAATTGTCTAGGTCAAACTAGGTCAACCTACAAGGCTAACTAGGTCAACTATCTAGGGCTTGGTCAAACTTTAGTCAACACATTATTATAGGCTTATTTGGTCAAATCTAGGTCAATCCAAGATACACTAACTCATTCTAACCCATAGACTAGTGTAACTTAGATACCATATATACAATTATCATATATTTATAAATAGACCCAACTAATATTTAACTAAGCCCTTAGTCTAAACATGGATTTCCTCTAAGGTAACCCACATACACACAAACTCACATGTAAAGGTCAAGTGGACAAAACACATATAGGCCAATGAAATATCTATTTCATAAAACACTATCATACTACACATGTCACACATATATATATTACATTACACATTGGTTAAATAATATATATATATATATATATATA